>VDFB02021051.1:0-25590 GCA_007258455.2 Sequoia sempervirens | reverse complement strand
GAAAAATCTGATTTTGTAGAACCCTAAAATCTGGAAGCTTCTAAGCTTGGTAAAAAGGGGTTCGGATGGGTATTTTTCAGTATGATGAAAACGCGATTATTCGCAAGATTGTAATAGGGTTTTTTTACTGGATAATAAAAATATTGGATGGCTGCGGTTTGGTGGATGTAGCCCGGATTGGGTGAACCACGTTAAATTCTCTGTGTTATGATTTATTCTGTGTATGTTTTAGTTTCTCTGTTTATTATATAAAATCTGCATTTAATTGTTAGATCTGCCATCTCTAACCCTAACAATTTTGTTAAAAATCTGGAGTTTAAGTCATTTGTTTATGAAAATAAAGGTAGAATGCTGAGAAAGAGAATGAAAGATATCACTCTCGAACAAGAGGCAACTGCCTTAGAGGAACTAAGAAAGGAGGTAGATAATGAGTTAGAATCTATCACCCCCGAAAGAGGAAGAGAACTACTTCAAGAGGCTAGGGTTTTACTCTTACCAGGATGGGACATTAGCTCTTCCATAGTGTTTGATAGCTTCAGAAAAAGGGGAGATAAAACAATGCACCTAACTGAAGAATTCAATGACAAAATGTATTCAGGGTCAAGGTACAATCTAGATGAGGCCACCTTACTAATTTAGGCATTGTATCCTCAAGAAAAAAGACCTGATATTATCAATAATCCAAGCCAAATGTTTGGACACCTCTTGGTCCACAGGGTGGGGGATAATAATCCCATTGAGACAATAGAGTTAAACATAAACGTGGCAAAGTTCAATAAGGCACAAATTGAGAAATTAGTAAGGGAAAATGATAAACTAAAGAAATAAGTGGCTAGTCACAGAGACAAAATATCCTTCTCATCTTCATCAGAACTATATTCCCCATGGGTAGAAAATGATAAGAGGGTATTGGATGCAATTGCAGATGTCGTCTATTGGAAACTTTGCCATGAGAAGGCTCAAAATAAATGTAATGAACTAGAAATAAAAATAAACACCACCAAGTACGATGTTGTATCTGAAATATTCAAGGTAAGATTCAACAGGATGATGGATCTTGCTAATGAATAATGAGAATTTTTGAAAATGGAGGTAATTGTGTAGCTTAATAATTTATAAAACTATGAGATTGTAGATCTAATTAAGTGTTCTTTGTTACAATTTCTTTGTATATGATTATCTGTTTAGATTCATTTTACCAATTGTAGAAGTAGACAAAAGATTGTAGAAGAATAAGACCAGAAGATAGAAGTGACACAACATATATCGTGGAGAAACCCTTTCGGGAAAAAACTCCACCACCAAAATCAATAGTGCTTGTACTATTTAACCTTAGAACAAGATTACAATAATTCTTTATCAATCCTTGCTTGAGATGCTTCTTTTTCCTTCAAAAATTCTTCTTCACAACCTACAATAAACTCTAATGTGTCCAAGCATGAATCCACACATCCTGTGCCATGCTATCTTCAACTTAGAACTCTGTTAGAACTATATTCAACTTGCTGCAATAAATAGACAATTGCGAACATTGTAAACTCCGAAGAGTTGACAATTACAAGAGGATAAATCTCCTCACAAATATCTACGCTATTCTTGTGCAAGTAGAGTTCTTTCATGAAAAACAATGCCAAACCAAGTCCATCAATTTGGGCGTCCTAGTCTTAACTCAATGTTGATTATGAAGATATCTTCCAAGCTTCTCCTCAAATTTGGCACCCAAGAATGGGCCCCACTTAACCGAGCCTTGTAAATATCTTCCCATGCAAAAGGTGTTAACTCCAAGATGCCAACTTGGGCGCCCAGGGTGGGTCCAATTCAATATCTGTTAACTGAAACATATCTCTCCATCATTTCATGCAAACATGATGCATGATTGATCATCCCTATTTAACTGAATGTAGCCACCTATTATTTGTCATGCAACTCAAGTCATTAGCATGCAACTGAATTCAACTGAAGTCAACTAACATGCAACTCAAACTAACTACATGCAACTGAAGATAACTGAACCATAACCGAACTGAACTAAACTAAACTAAACTAAAATAAACTGATACTGAATTGAACTAAACTGAACTCCACTCATGTAAATATCAATTCCTAACTTCTAGGATCTTTACATGAATTATTGAAGTGTTATCTTTCTCCACACAGTTAACATAACTCAAGGTGGGTTCCACCTTCCATGTGGGCACCCCATGTGCTCCTATTTTGTAGGAGCTCTTCTTGGGCATCCCCACATGTTCCTATCATTTAGAATTAATTACAAATGTCAATTTACATGTTCATTTCATTTGAATTTAATCTCTTTCTAATCCTAGTGTTGTGGAACACTTTCCAAGGACTTAGGAGATACATGAAATAATGTTTAGGATTGCAATTAAATGGCATCCTATTCCCAACACTCTCCCATTTGACATTATACATTGTAATTATTCTAAACAAGGAATCATTATTTTAAATCAAGTACAAGACTCAAGGCCAGTGGCCTTCCTGTACGAAGAACCAATACCTTTCCCAAGTCTTTGTAACCATTTCTTCTATCATTGAAACTTGCACCAATCTATTCATGAACAAAAGCATCAAATTCAAATGATAACAAAAGACTCTGAGTGATTGCCACACTCATACCAAATTGGAATAGCAACCAAGCAAGTTGGTAGCTCATCCAAAATTGTCATAGGTACAATTTCATGCTATCAACATAGCAACCCAAATCTATAAACAAGTCCCTGTATATCCACCATCCTTCAAAATAAGACTCCAAGGTAACAACACACATAGACATGCGATAAAAAAAACCTTTGAATTAACTCACTGTAGTAAAGTGTAACCAGTCCAAGAGAGGTGCCCCTCTCATACAAAACACATATTCCTTCTAGAACTCCCACTGCACAGGTAATGTCAAATTTGAAAACAAGATCACAACATTAACAAGTCCTCCTATAACACTTCACATAGAGGATGTGGCCAAATCCTCTATCATAGTGTCAAAGAAGCATACAATGATATGAAAAATAAATCTCTCATAACACAAGAACCTTCAAGAAGAAGACTATTCCCTCCAAGAGAACCTGCAAATCAAACCATGTTCTTATACCACACTAACATGTGCCAAATTGTGTAAAGTAAGATCTCCTTCAACACTTCCAAACATAAAGTATATCAACATCTAACCATTCAACTTATAATGAAACATGACAAAACTTAGATGTAAACCTCTCATGGAAAGTAGATCAAACTTAGCCAAACATTCCCACAACAAAAGGGAATATTCACAATAGAAGTCAAGATACATCTTAATAATGCATCTAATAATCAGGCAAGCAACACCTCTTAGATCATTTTACCTGCCAAGTAGACCAAGAGTGGGATACAAGATTGTCTTGTGCATACAATATACAACCTTCTCATCAGGTCTATGATGGACTCATATCCATTTCCAAGTGTAGGCTTCTCGGTCTTTACTATTGAAAGAGATGTTCTTACAAGTAAGCATTCCAACATATATCTCTTAACATAAGAAATATCCATCCTAAACCAAGTCTCTCTAGTGTCCATGAACACCCACTAATCAATTCATGCCAACTTCAAATGCAACCTGCATAATCATGAAGCTCCAAGCAAATGATTAATACTCAAAACCAAAGAGAACTACATCCTCTCCAAAGGAATAATAATAACACCTTTACCAAAGACTCTAAGGGTCCTCCATGAAACAAGATGTTAAAACCTCTTCAAATCACATGAAGATAATCATATCCTACCAAAGCTCCCACTAAACTATGATACCGAGCTATACATGGCAACAAGATAAACATCAAACCATCACTGTCAAAAAAATCCCACTGCAACATCTAACCAAGCTATCCATGACATCATGATAACCATCTCCTGAATGAAGATCATCCATACATGCAAAACCATGGGCTCAAAATCATGAGCTCCAAAACCATGGACCAATTCAATTAGCACAAAACCATGCATTAGAGACCACTAAAGGTTAATCCACTAACTCTATCCCAAGAACTAGTTTAACCCAACTGCCCTCCCCTTACCACCTAGGAGAATTCTTCTCTTACCAGGCCTTTCCTTTCAGGGATTGAGCAAGCCGTACCAGGTCTTACAACCATCAGCCCAAATACATTGTAACATACTTCTTTTACAAATCTGCAATAACACAATAGTAAAAGCTCCCACTACAACAAAAAAACCTTCAAATTTTTAAGAGAAAGGTGCCCCAAACTCTACCCAACCGTTAGCTCTGATATCAAATGTTGAAAATGGAGGTAATTATGTAGCTTAATACTTTATAAAACTATGAGATTATAGATCTAATTAAGTGTTCTTTGTTACAATTTATTTGTATATGATTATCTGTTTAGATTCATTTTACCAATTGTAGAAGTAGATAGAAGATTGTAGAAGAATAAGACCAAAAGATAGAAGTGACACAACATATACTGTGGAGAAACCCTTTCGGGAAAAAACTCCACCACTAGAATTAATAGTGCTTGTATTATTTAACCTTAGAACAAGATTACATATAATTCTTTATCAATCCTTGCTTGATATGCTTCTTTTTCTTTCAAAAATTCTTCTTCACAACCTACAATAAACTCTCATGTGTCCAAGCATGAATCCACACATCCTATGCCATGCTCCACAAAAGTACTCTCTTAGAACTCTCTTCAACTTGCTGCAATAAATAGACAATTGTGAACATTGTAAACTCCAAAGAGTTTACAATTACAAGAGGATAAAGCTCCTCACAAATATCTATGCCATTCTTGTGCAAGTAGAGTTCTTAAATGAAAATCAATGTCAAACCAAGTCCTTCATCAATTTGGGCATCCCAAACTGAAGTCTTAACTCAACATTGATTACGAAGATATCTTCCAAGCTTCTCCTCAAAGTTGGCGCCCAAGAATGGGCCCCACTTAATTGAGCCTTGTAAATATCTTCTCATGTAAAAGGTGTTAACTCCAAGATGCCAACTTGGGCACCCATGGTGGGTCCAAGTCAATCTCTATCAATGAAACATATCTCTCCATCAATTCATGCAAACATGATGCATGATTGATCATCCCCACTTAACTGAATGTAGCCACCTATTATCTATCATGCAACTCAATTCATTAGCATGCAACTCAAACTAACTACATGCAACTGAAGATAACTGAACCATAACTAAACTAAACTAAACTAAACTAAACTAAATTGAACTGAACTGAACTGAAATCCACTCATGTAAATATCAATTCCTAACTTTTAGGATCTTTAGATGCATTACTGAAGTGTTATCTTTCTCCAAACAGTTAACTTAACTCAAGGTGGGTTCCACCTTCCATGTGGGTGCCCCATGTGCTCCTATTTTATAGGAGCTCTTCTTGGGAATCCCCACATGTTCCTATCATTTAGAATTAATTACAAATGTCAATTTACATGTTCATTTCATTCAAATTTAATCTCTTTCTAATCGTAGTGTTGGGGAACACTTTCCAAGGACTTAGGAGATACATGAAATAATGTTTAGGATTGTAATTAAATGGATCCTATTCCCAATAGGAATTATTTAAACAAACACACTCAACTCTCTTAGAATACAAGATATTGCAACAACGAATGATAGAAAAGAAAGAGGAGCTTATCAATGAGAAGGCTATGAAGGATCAAGTATTGTAGGTATATAATAAGTTGGTGGAGTCATATAACAGGTATCACAACAGAATTAAGGAGGATCTTGATTATTTTTATTAGCCCCTAACACTCGTTGATAGCCTTGGTAATCCCAAAGAACAAAGTGATTGGAAGGATGAGCTAGCCATGTTTCTACCTCTTGCATTAGAATAGATAAACGATGAAGAAATGGTACTGTAGAATACACACAAACAACTCGAGAAAATAAGGTACATGGAATATTACATGAAAGATATAATCAATAATGTGGAAACTCATGCAATCAATTTGTTTATCAGTTAGACTAGAGATACATTGAGCATAGAGGGGTAGTCATCGAAGTAGAAGGACTAGACAATTTGATACTTCATCATGGAGAGGATATACCTTGCCAGATCCAGAGAGCTCATGAGGTATCCACGTTGAATAAAAGAGAAAGTATTACAAGTTGTTTAGATTCCTAATCATGTTTTTTACAATTTGTTAAAGAATTATGAAAAGACGCATCATTTGTAAGAGGCTTGAAGCTTGTAGCTTCCCATACAAAAAGGGAAACCAAAGCCTCATTTTATGATATATCATTACCATTAGGAAAATCAAGTAGATCGCATATCCTTCCATCCATTTCATATCAAAAGACTTCTATTATTAATGCATATCGTTTAAAGCAATATAATGGAGAAGACTACCTATATTTCGTGATCTATTTTCAATGTTCAATTGGTGTGTTGATGTTCATTTCTAATCATTACTATGTTGTCTCCAAAGTAGTTCTCTTAAATTATTCAAATCTGTATGATCTGTCTGGACACATTTGTTGTTGCTATGTGATTGTTTTGATTGGGTTCTGGTGAAAGAGAAGTAGTTTTGAAGGGTTGTCTCTTTTTGTAAAAGGCCTGAAGCTTGTTGCTTCCTATATAAATAGGAAACCAAGGCCAATTTTGAGAGGGTCATCATATCATATTCCATTTTAATTTCCATTATAGTAGGCATTAGTAAGAAGATAGATTGTACATTCCACCCTTCCATATCATATCAAAGACTTCTGCTATAAATTTATATATTTTGAAACACCATAATGGAGAAGATTGCTCATAATTGGTAATCTATTTTGGTGTTCAATTATTGTGTTAAATTTCATGCTTATCTCTTTGTAAAAAACATTGTCCAATGGCGAAGTAATGAAGAGAATGACCTACTCATAGGGTGCCAAGGTTTCGAGGCTATGGTGGTTCACAGGAGTGATGGCCTTTCAGGCAACAAAATGGGGAGGGATATCACAACAAAGCATGGAGACCACTATCTCAAGCATGGAAAGTTCTGGAAAATCCTAGGCAGCAGAGTTTTGATCCTGAAAATGGGGCTTCAATTCAAAGATCATCAAGTCCAAGAAATAAATGGGGACTTGCTACTTTGCGAACGGGGAGCCCAAGCATCTTCAAAAAGATTGAACCAAAATTTTGGCATCCAAAAACTTAGGAAAATACTTTGCAGGGGACCAAGGTAAGCCACAACAGTGATCATTCCAGAGTAATATCTATGCTAGTAGATAATAGAGAATGGGTAGATTCGATACATCTTTTTAAGGATAAATCTTTTTTTATGAAATGGAGTGAGGCTTGGCCTGCTTTTGCAAACGTTCAAAGCTGGTGCGATGAAATCTAGGTGAAGGATTGTGTATTAAAGGCTCTCCCAAATGGGTATTTCTTGGTAGTATGCCAAACTACGCAAGACAAGGATGCAAGACAAGGAATGGATTTTAAATAGTGGGTCATTTCTTATGGGAGGAAAGGGTTTCTACATTAAGGACTAGGTACCAAAATTTGACCCAAAAAAGGAGAAAATAGAGGAGATCCCAATATGGATACATTTGTACAATCTTCCCCACGAGTACTGGGATTTAGAAACACTTAAAAACATAGGCAATAAGCTAGGTGTCTTTGTGAAGGCTGATGAAGCACTAGAATAAAAGGAGCTTAATATGTATGCTCGTATTTGTATCCTCTGGCTAGTAGTCCATCCTCTCCCAAAGATGGTGGAGTTAAAAAGAAGGGAAGGCATTTGGCAGTAGGTGATAGAAGTAGAAGACATGGTGGAATCGTGCTCCTTATGCAAAGGGGTAGGTCACGCAGCAGGAGAATGTTTAATAAATAAGAAAGTAAAAGGTTTGGCTCAGAATGCCCTAGTAGATTTGTTGATAAATTTAAGTAGAGATTCAGAAAGGGAGGATATGGGGGTCCTGTCGGGAACCCTTAATCACAATCAGTGTTAGGTCCACTTCACGGGAAACCTAGATCTTCAAAATGAAGATAGTTTTCAAAGGAAAGAGATAGACCTATTGTTTGAATTTGGATGCCATCAATATTCACAGACTGGGTAAAAATTGAATGTAGAGGGAGGATAGTTCATGGGTTCTGAGGAGAAAAGAAAAAAAATTCTGGCTTGCAGTGGTTGTGAATCACCCCTGAATGGAGATCCTAAAGGTTTTTTAAAAGAGCGAATGGAAAACCCTAACAAAAATGTGGATTTACCCATGTTAGAATACCCTGTAGGAAAGGGGGTGGAAGTTGGAGAGGAGGGGATTGATAATATTAACTCTCTTAGTAAAAATGGAAGAGACTGCTCACCTGGTGAAGATGAGGTTTTTTACAAAGATATTCAAATTTCTCCAATACGTAATCTTGAAAACTCCTTCGAAGAAGTTGGAATGGAAGAAACTCATTCCAGTGATGAAGAGGGAAAATATTTGGATGAGAAGGAGGATGTGATCTTAGACGATTTGGGGTTGAATGCTTCTTTAGGCATTAAGGACAAAATAAGGTTGGGGCTTTCTTTAGCCTTATCGACAAATGTAAAGGTTGGTGAGAAGAAGAGAAGAGGTGCAAGGACAACAAGGGAATTATTGGAAATGGATGGTTGTGTGGTAGGCCAAAGCAAATTAAGATCGAGAAAAGGATATGCCTTTTCCCAGGAAGGATGAAGGTCTTATCATAGAATGTCAGGGGCTGCAATGCCCCTGAAAAATACGGTTGATCAAGAGATGTCTTGATCAAACACGACCAAATCTTCTTTTGTTATAGGAAGCCAAGCTAAAGAATGAGGACAGTTTGTTATTCACGTGTAGTTTAAGCAAGTGGAGGTTTGAAATGGTTGAGGTTGTGGGTGCGTCTGGTGGTTTAGGAGTGTTGTGGGATGACTCAAAGGTAGATGTTCAGGTAATTCAACAAGGAAGTAATTGGCAAGGGTTAAGAGTCTTCTCTAAAATCTTAAACTCTATGTTTGTAGTGATTAATGTTTATGGCCCGAACTTTGTTGTTGGCAAGAAGGCGCTTTGGGAGGAGATCATGAATTTTCTTAATGGAGAAAGCGAGTCTCTATGCTTGTTGGGAGGATATTTTAATGCTATACTCCACCCCGAAGATAAAAAAGGTGGATTAGGCTGGGGAGGTAGGGCTCAAAAAGATTTCAATGATTTTGTCACGGCTAGTGGTTTAATTAAGGTTATTTTCAGAAAAGGGGACTTTACTTGGACCAACAGGAGGTGTAGTTTTTTAAACATTGCTAAAAAGCTGGATTGTTTCTTCCTGGCAGGAGGTTGGGAAGCGACAAATTGGTTGTACAAAGCTGAAATTCTCTCGGTGACTGGCTCAAATCATTACCCAATCAGTATTAACTTCCAAGTTGATGCACCACTGGTAAGATGTCCCTTTAAATTTGAAAAAATGTGGATTAGAGTGGAATGTTTTAGGGACTTGGTAAGTGGTTGGTAGCAATCTGCTCCAATGAGAAGTGCTAATAAGGCTTTTATATTTTTCAAAAAGCTCTAGAAGAATGTCTGAAAAGATGGAATCAAGAATCTTTCCAAAACATCTTTGTAGAAAAGTTGAAGATAGAAGAGGCGTTGAGAAATCTCCACTCTAAGATTATTGAGGGAGGGATGTCGAATCAAGATTTTGTGTAGGAAAAAGCTTTAAATCAGGAATATGTTGAAGTATTGTGAAGGGAGGAGATCTTTTGGCATCAAAAGTCTTGAGAAACATGGCTAATGGAAGGGGATCACAACACAAAAAATTTCCACAATTCGGTAAAAGTGAGGAGGATGAGCAATAAGATTTTCTCTATTGTTGATCAACAGGGTAATATTCTAAGGAATATGGAGGAGACAAATAAGGAGGTGGTTCATTTTTTAAAAAGAGATACTATCACAGATCAGGCGTAAGAGGTGGATCAATAGTTTTGGCATGTCATCCCTAGTTGTGTATCTGAGGAACAAAACAATTTTATTTTGGAGCCAGTAACCATGTTGGAGGTAAAAAAGGATCTTTTTTCTTTAAGCAGGGATAAGGCCCCTGGACCAGATGGGTTCCCGAGTTGTTTATTTCAATAGTTGTGGGACATTTTTGCTTTTGATTTATGGGAGGTACTGAAAGAGTCAAGGAGGTTTGGGTTTGTGCTGAAATATTTTAACAACACTTTCATTGCTCTTATACCAAAGAAATATGAGATAATCTCTTTTAATGACTTCTGCCAAATCTCCCTTTGCAATACTGTTTATAAAGCTATTTCAAAGGTCATTGCAAATAGGTTACAGTTGATCTTAAAGTTAGTCATTTCAAAAGAACAAAGTGGTTTTTGTCCACAAAGTTCGATTGTTGAAGGTATTATTATAGCACATGAGGCTATTCATTCAATGAGGAAAGAAAAAAATAAAATAATGATGGTAAAATTGGACATTAGGAAGGCTTATGATGAGGTGAATCATGAGTTTTTGTTGCAGGTGTTGAGAAATTTTGGTTTTAATGCTACTTGGGTTGATTGGGTGGGGAGTTGTATTAATACTCCAAGGTTCTCAGTGCTTGTCAATGGAAGCCCTCAGGGTTTTTTTGAGCCCTTGAAATGGATAAGGCGAGGGGATCCATTATCTCCTTTTCTTTTTATTATAATGGTTGAAGCTTTAGGAAGACTAATTGTTAAATATAGGATGGATGGAAGGTGGAAAGGGATAAAGGTTTCCAGGGGGGTTGAACCAATTTCCCATCTTCAGTTTGCGGACGATAATTTTCTAATGGGAGAATCCATGCTTAGAGAGGCTTGCATTATGAAGCTAACCATTGATTGTTATAGCAGGCTCTCAGGGAAATGTGTGAACTAGAGGAAATCATAAGTCTTTTTCCTCAATACTTCGATGAGGAAGCAAAGAGAAATCAGTAGAATTTTGGAGATGAGACTTGGGTTACTACTAGGAAAATATTTAGGAACCCCTCTGTTTAGTGGCCCTTGTAAAGTGTCTCTTTAGAAAAAATTGGTTGATTGTTGTTTGCGGAGGATGGATGGGTGGAAGAGCAGATTGTTGACCTCAACAAGGTGCATTTTAATGTTGAAATCGATTATTTATGCAATCCCAATTTTCTCTATGATGTGTCTACGGATTCCACAAAAGGTTATTAGTACTATTGGGAAGAAAATGAGGAAGTTCTTTTGGAATGGGGCATGTGAACAGGATAAGATTTCATTGTTGGCATGGGAGAAGATTTGTAGGCCTAAAGGTGAAGGGGGAGCAGGTCTACGTAATTGGCGGGTTATGAATGAGGCCATGGGTGCGAAATTGGTGTGGAGTATGTATTCAAATCCAAATTAGCTTTGGGTTAGGATCCTGAAGTCAAAATATCTTGACTCTAAAGATAATCATAGAATCTTCACGATTCAAAATCCCCCTAGAGGGTTGGCAATCTAGAATTTCATAGTGTCCTGTAGGCCAGTTATCATTGAGCATATCACATGGTAGATTGGAAATGGTTGGATGTGAAAATTCTGGGAGGATTTGTGGGAAGGTTTCCCAACATTGGCTAAAAATCATCAAGTACTAAATCTGAAGTTACTTTTAATGCAGTGTTGGGGAAGTAGAGTTAAGAAATATTTGGAGTGAAAACAAGGTGATAATGGTGAAGAGTGGGTTTGGAAAGATGTTATCCAATTGGGCTTAATGGTAGATGAAAAAATTTTAATGAAGGATATTTTTGCTAGGAGGGTGCTTATAAATAATTGTGAGGACGGGGTTGTGTGGTGTGCAACTTCTAATGGAAGCTATTATATTAAAATTGGGTACCATCTCCTCAATGCAAGGGGGTAGGATGAAGTATGGCCATCTCATTTTTTTTGGAGCAAGGAGTGTCTGCAGAAGGTGGGGACCTTTGCTTGGCTTGCTTTTCGGGGCCAAATACTCACAGGAGAGCATAGGAAAAGGTTGGGGTTTATAAGGCCTTCATGCTGCATCATGTGTGAACGAGGTGAGGAATCAATAGATCATCTCTTGCTCCAATGTGATGTTGCTTCTCATTGTTGGAGTATGGCTTGTGGTAAATTAGGATGGCAGGGTCCTCTACTAGAATCTTTGAAGCAACATTTCATTTGTTGGCTGCGATTTTTTGGTAGATCCACACTTTCTTGTATTTGGAATGTCTATCCTTCTATAATAGTATGGAAGATTTGGAAGGAAAGGAATATGAGGTTATTCTAGGAAAACACAGAACCTTTGGATAGAATTTGTTTCAGACTTAATCATTCTATTGAAGAAATTATTAGAGCAACAACTTCTAGATACTTTAAGCCTAAGGTACCATACATGGATCAGGATAAGCATTTTCAAATGCAGTAGCCAAGGATTTAGATTCTGCCTATTAAGGGGCTATGTTGGGTAAATCTGGTCTCTAAAGTTGGTGAAATTGTAAGATGGATAAAATCGGAGGATGGATGGATAAAGATAAATTTTTATGGGGCATTGAAAGGAAATCCAGGGCCATCGGGGATTGGGTGTGTGGATAGGGATAGTAATGGTAGTATTTTGATGATGGAAGCAAAAATAATTTGGGAAGGGACTAACAACGTGGCGGAAGCAATGGCAACGCTTCAAGCTACTAAACTTGGGAGGAGGATGGGAGTTGGAAATTTTCATTTGGAAGGTGGCTCCCTCATTATTGTGGAGGCCATCGTGGAGGGAAAAACACATGGATGAAATTTACAGAAATATATTTATGCCATACAGGAGTTGCTAACCTTCTTTGAAGGCTTTAAGGTGACACATACTCGAAGGTATGGAAATGAGGAGGCATATGTGCTATCCAAGTGGGTGCTAACATTTGCAGTAGAAGGGGAGGAATGAATAGAGGACTTTCAAAATATCTCCTTTGAAGATTATCAACCTTAATAAGTGATGGTTGAAGGAGCTTTAATGGAAAAGTTTAAATGTTACGTTCCTTGAGGAGTATGGTTTGATGTGAAGGAGGGGGGAACAAATGTGAGGTCGGTGGAGGCATATGAATTGATTCCTTTCATCTGTTAGCCCTCTGGGGTAGATAGAGATGCAGGAGGAAAGCAGGATTCATCTGGCTATGATTCTTTGTTGCATGCACTAAGATAAAGGGTGCAAGTGTTAATCAAAAAGAGAGGGTGGTATCTGCAAGAGTGAGTATCAAGGATGCAACGCATGAAGTCTAGGAAACGAACTATTGAGAGAGCGTCAACATTCAAGGTGGGAGGTGAAAGAGAATTTTGGGCACAAAGGTATGATTGCTCTTTTGGTGTTAAAATAGTGGATGGTGGTGGTAATACCCTGTGGCTACGATGGATGGCGGTATTTCTTTGTATTGGGCCTTGGGTTGATAGAAACTCTGTATTTGTAATGACTATGGCTAGTTTTTGTGATTGGTTGCCTTTGTTTATCGAATGTATCCTTCTTTAATGTTAGATGGTAGATCCTTTTGGTCTATTGGGTTGTGTTAAACCCTAGAGGTGGATGCAGATTGGCTAGGAGATGGGGCTAGATGCTTGTTTAGAGGCTCATAGTGTTGGTGGGGTGGGGAGTTTAAAATGAAGTTCTTATGAGACTTTCTTTGTAATATTTTTTATTATCAATGAAATAAATATTATTACTGATAAAAAAAATCATGCTTATCTCTATATAAACTTTGATAAAACTAATAAAGGTATGAGTGGAAGGGTGTACCAAAACTCTGTTGGTGTAAATTTTGAGCTTATGAATGAAATAGAACATCTTATTATCAAAGATTCTCCATGACTATGTTATCACTCTGTATTTTTCTTATATTTTCCATACTTATTTCTTATTATATTTGAATGAATATCAGTTATTGAGCCTCAATATTGTGCTTATGTGAATGAATATGTTGATGCAATAAAGCATTTACTATGGATGTTTTCAGTTACATGTTCAAAATTATGTTCAACATAAAAATGGAAACTATTTAAAAATAATAAAGTTAACAAAGTTGCTTATTTAAATAATTGTGAGTTACATGCATTAATATTTTATTAAATTTTGTGTCTTCACGAACATATGTTGATACAAAATGAATGGAAGAAGCATCCAAGTAATCCTAATTTTTTCTGCCAATAATTCATACCAAAGATTGAACAATTTAAGGATATTGCAATAGGTAATTTGTGTCGACACAAATAATATTATTGAAGTATTTCAAAGTTTAGGCCATAAGAATCATCCTTTTTTAAACATGGATTGCAAATAATTCTAAAAATTTAGAAGTCTTGGCCATTAACATTATTGTCTGCCACAATTCCATCTAGTGTATCATTGTCAATGTTCATATGTTCTTTCAAGTATTTAATATTATCATCATCCTCATCTTGATCTACATCATCTTCACCATCATTGAAATTTGATTGTAGACCATCCATATTGTTACCAGATGTATTTGGATCATCATTTTCCATACCATCCATATTGTTCTCTTCCATAACATCATCTAACTCTGGATTGTTGTCTTCTTGTGCCTGAACATAACCATCTTCAACATCATCATGGATGCCAATTTCTTCGATGTTCTCTAATCCCTCTCTCTCATTTTGTTGGCCATCATTGTTTTGCTCAGTATCCACTAATGCATCGTCAAATACATGCCTTAATCTTGGATCATAATGTATGACAAATATCCATTTCGGGTCCAAAATATCTTCATACAAAAATACCTGCACATGAATGACATACATATATTAGACGTATGTTATAACAATTTTATTGATTAATAAACACATGTGTATATTCACAATAAACTATGAATTAATAGATTAATGATCACTACCACTTCTTGTTTGAGTAAAAGAAATACCTGCTCACAATGAATTGGTAGAACATAATGCTCCTTATCCTCTGGTAGGAACCATGAGGAATCTATAGAAAACAATCCACTGTGGGTATCATGTCTTCGTGTCCTCTCAAATGCTTCATACCATCTACACTTAAAAATACAACATTTAAAAGAGCGGTAATCCAACTCAATAATTTCTTGTATTTTCCCAACATATTGTAAATTCCCTTCAATTATATTCTTATCTTTTGAGCTTGATCAACTGGATTGCTTGAAGTCAACCATGATGCCACAATCGAAGGATCGTCTCTTTACATCTACACTTTCTACACAATAATGTCGACCATATGCCCACATTGTTGGATATTTCCTCTCCTGTGAAAACAAATATAATGACAAATATTAAAATAGTTAATAGTGTCAAAACTATAAGGAAACAACATTTTGTAAAATTCCAATTGTACCTTTCTTTCACATCCTCTAGACAAGTTGATTTCATCTTCTGTTATGTTTGAATCTATACCTGCATCTTCTATTTGATTTTGAATTTGTTTAGTAACCCATTCTAGTGTGTAATCTTTGCCCCATTCCACAAGTAGATTAGTGGGAAGTGGAGTATTCCTTGGGTTTGATCTCTTAAACTGTCTCCTTACTTCAAACACTTCTCTCTTTTTATCATACAGATCAATCCATTGTTCATAAAATCCATGTGGTATAGAATGAACTTGTCGACTATAGCACTTTCGTCTACACCTATTACATGTCAACATGTTTATTTCAAACTCCAAATGTCATGCTGTTAATTTGACAAATAAATTACAGAGTGAATCAATGATTGCAAGAAAAACAACCACACTGATCATGAATTTACTTACTAATTTCTACTTGAGCACCATTAGATTGTGGTTTTTCTCCATCAAGAATATCCGATGCGCGTTCTTCATCCCAAAAGCGTGGCCCATCTTCAAAATCCTTACCAAGGAATTCACACAGGAAGAAAAATGCTTCATTCAATACATACCCTTCAACCATGTAACCCTCTAGATGTGCCTTTTGTCAGACATATCTTTTTAGAGTTTTTATATACCTCTCAAAGAAAAACATCCACCTTGTTGATATGACACCTACCAATTCAATGTCATCGACTAGGTGTATAAGCAAATGGACTTTTAGGTCCATGAAACTTGTAGGAAGATCCTTCTCAAATACACATACAATTTTTGTAATTTCCTTCTTCCATTTTGGCACTTCACATTTGTGGATCTCCTTGCAGGTCACCCACCTAATATAAGAATAGTAAATTAATATGAACCTTTAGTCAAAAATTAAAATGCAATATAATATCTCTATGCCTCTCACACATGAACACTTCATATAACCACATACCTTGTAAATGCTGACAATCAACTTATGGCATTCCTTAAGTCAACTATAACATAGGAATCCCCCCTAATTTCCAATGGCATGATATGCTATCAAACACATTTATGAAAAGGTCATTAGTAATTTTTTCTCACACAACAAAATATCAAAATATATTTAGTACTTAATCAATGTTACCAGTAAATGTTAAATGATGATATATAATACCTTCATAAAATTATGAAAATCACGTGTTTTAAATCCTATGATATGTCCATCAATTGTAAAAGCTTTAGCCAATGATGACCCATAGCCAGTAAGCATCCTTATTGAACGAATGACATTTTTTAGCTGGTCTAGCTCTTTTTTTTTTCAAAATCCATGGAGCTTCTGCATATGTTTCATTTCCCCTATTTGGCCACAAATGTTTTCTATCAATTTTGGTACGCGAAAGAGCATTATCTCTCCTCGAAGACAAGGTGTCCTTGTCTTTGCCTGATATATGTCGAAATATAGAATCTGGGACATTTTTGAATATGTGCATAGGATCTAATAGGTGAGATATTAATAGATCCTTCCAGTAAGGGAGCTCATAAAATATGGATTTCCTTTTCATTCCTTCTGGCATATTAACTACAACTTGTTCTGGCTCTTCAATTGAATCGCCCCGATAAAAAAAATCCTCCCAAGCTTTCAATTCAGCATCTTCATACTTCTTAATCCAATCACCTGGACCCATAATCATGGGAGGGCCTCTATTTTCAACTACTCCATCAAATTGATTCTTCAGGCGATTTGTAAACTTATGATCTAGTGGTAGAAAACCCCGTTGTTTGCATAAATAAATTTATGTAGATCTTTAGAATACTGCCCTTGAAATTTTTCTGCACATCTTGGACATGCAAATATCCCCTTATTTTGAAGCCCTGCAATTCAATAAGTAATGTTAATAACATCAAAAAAATAGTATAAAACTAAGTATGAAAGTTGGGATGAAAATAAATTATGAGTGTAAATACGTAAATATTTTATCTTACCAGAACAAACATCAAGTCCTGGGAAATCATGAATAGTCCAACATAGCACACCATACAACATGAAGGACCTATTTGATGGAGTTCATGATATTTCATATATTCTTATGCCTTTCCATAGTAGTTGCATCTTATTAATAAAAGGCACAAGATAAACATCCATGCTTTTAACTTGATGTTTTCCTGGAATAATGAGATTCAACATGAGGTGCTCCTTTCTAACACTCATCCATGGGAGAATATTTTATACTATCAATCTAACTGGCCAAAAACTATAATTTGAGCTCAGGATATAGAATGGGGACACTCCATCCATTGCAAGACCAAACCTGATACTACGGGGTTCATCTTTGAATTTTCTTGGCCATTTTTCCTCTATGTGTTTCATTGCTTTGGAGTAAGAAAAAATTCACATGAATCCATCTTTACTCTTGTTCTTTGCATGCCAATCCATCAATTATGCAAGTTACTTGCAACGAAACATTCGTTGAAGTCTAGGTATAATTGGCATGTGACGTAAAACCTTCTTTGGAATTGTAGGACCTTGTACATTTGTACAATATCTTTTCTCTTTGCATACAGGGCATTCTACCTTGTTTTGATATTCATCTTTGTATAAAATGCAAGCATTTTTACATGAATGAATTTGCTTATATTCAATCCCCAACACAACCAACAACAAAAACGCCTCTACAAGTTGATGGAAACACATTCTCTTCAAGGAATATTTTAGTTTTTAGTGCCTTGTAAGATTGCTAGAGATTAAATCAATTGAATGTTTTACTTATGATGAACATATTTGATATGTCAATCTATACTAGGATGGTTTATATACAATATATGGTTTTAAAATCCCCTTAAAGAAATATAAACGAAGTTGATGAATGTTTACTAATTATGTACACCAATTGACAATGCAAAGTAGGAAATAGATTTCAACTCACTTCAGTAGGGTAGTGAATCCTTTGTCTGACCAACCAAATAGTGACTTGATTTCTAATAATATTAATGTGCATGCCAATTTTGAGGTTCTACTTGCACCCGATTTGAACACAGGTGTCTTCGTTGTTTGCTTGATGGAGTTTTTCAGGTTGTTATCATCAACATTACGTTGGTGGTAATTACCCCTGCTATCATTGTTACTATCAACCATATGATCATTATTGTCATCATTGTTTCTTCTTATCATCATTAAGGCTAGGTGGCATGTCATCAGTGTATGCAGATCTCATTAGCTCTTCAAATTTCTCAGCTGGTAGTATTCTCTTCAATGTTGCTCTTTTCACCCTAGTATTGTTTAAAGGATGGTTTGGATCATCCCATTCAAATCTTAATAACCTAGTTGGATCTTGGGTATTAGTATGTGTTTCATCAACATCTTCTACCAATCAACAAATTCAAGCATTATTTAATGTTTGGCAACAATTGGATAAATCATAAATGTATCAATTTTGAAGAAATATAATCAAATATGGCTTAAAAAATAAAAATAAAAATTGTATGAACATATATACATCAATTGAATAATGGAACATTATTTTATACACTACCTTTTCTATACAATAATTTAAATAAAACACAATTTTGACAACATAGTTTATAAAACATCAGTCCACACTCATTTATTATTCTTTGGTTTTCTGCCCTTAAGAACATCCTTAGGGAGACCTTTTTCTTCCCTTTTCTTTCATGCAGGAGTGTGTTTTAAGAAGGGGTAATCAATCAATAACTCATCCAAAATGGTAAGGTCCATAATAGCCTCAACCATTATCAATATATCAACCTCTCTTTCCATAGCTCCATCTTTATCATTTATAACCTCAACAAATTGACAATTTGGTCTTACAGTAGGGTCCCTTCCCTTACTACTATTTATAAATCCTGCAATATTTTTGTGTGTGTATGCACATCCATCTATATACATAAGATGACCTATTCATTTCTTTTCCACTTTCCAATTGGAGACGATGTGTATACATATTCGAATTTAGACCATATGCTGACATGCTAGGCTTATATTCTGCTAGCCTTCTCCATTCACCACTGTAATATGATGGACCATACTATGGCATTAATCTCCTAGTGGTTTGTTCTGAATTGTTTCTATGTTTAGATCCCACATGTACATTTTGGATAATAAAGAGTCTTAGATTCCCTCCATGAGTATTGGAGGGTCGTATCATGTAGTTGTATCCCCAAAATTGAAACACCTCATACACTCTGGGTAGTTGTTGATCACTAGGCCAAGCGCAATATAGTCGATGATCAAATGTCCCTTTATAAATTGACATCATATCCATCACATTCATTCTCATAGGGTATGTAGTCCACCTTCCCCTTGTCTTTAAGAAAATTATGCATCTTTAAACCGGTTCTTGTTCTGTTACTTGTTTTCATCAATTTCTCATCTTCTGAGCTGGTATATTGGCACATATTTTTGTTAGATGTATCATCTGATAAATGATCATTTCCCTCTAGGTTGGAATTTGGTGATCCAGGAAACTTTAAACCAAGAACTTTATCCTACAAGTATCCATTAAGAAAAAAAATAGTTATTTAAATAATATAAAACAATGTTTAAACGAAGTATACATGTTATTTATATCAAATTGGAAAATTCCTTACCACAATTCATATTGGATTTGAATCGATTGTAGGAGGCATACTACCGACTGGAAGCTCATCACATATGTAATATCTTTGTACAATCACTTGTTTGAATTGTTTCTTTCCATGACATACATAACATCCACAAACTATAATTTTCTTAAAGTATTCATCCCATGTACTATAGTCCTGACCAACCTCTTGTTCAGTGCAATCATTTGTTGTGTCTGCAGGATCCATTGTCATATCCTCTTCACCCCATTGTCCTCTACGTGATTTAATAGTTTTAGGTCCACGTCCACGTACATATCTCGTTCTTTTGCTAGTTGAATGCTCAGACTCTGCATTTGCTCCAATATCCATCTAAAATAATCAACAACATGCATTAATTTATGTCAAGATTGGATAATACATTATAAATTTAATAATATTGTGAAAAAAGATGGACATATCACAAAATTCCATCATATCATTTTTTCCTAAGTTAAGTCAAAATTTGAGTACCTGATGTCCCGCTTCATTCGTTGTGTCCTCATTTGATATGACATGATCTGTTGTCATGGCCTCGTCTCACCCTTATAATACATAACATAGTAAATAATGTTTAGTACACCAATTATATCATTTCAACGAATATGCTATCCAACAAAAAACCTCACTTTAGTCATATATTTGACATATTGATATCACGTTTTGGCCATCCTAATTTTCAAACTTTTCCCTTGATCATAGAATCGCATTTAATCACCATTCCTATGCATTTTTTATGCAGAGTGAAGGAAGAAATCCACTTTCTCAATTCCACTTAACAAAACTCAAACATGCTTTGTTTGTTTTCTCATCACAAGATCACATAACTCAAATACTCACTTTTGCATTCATAGTCCCAAATCTCTATAGAACCTTCAAAATACCTTTACCATCTTTAATTTGACAAATTCAAGCCAAATATGTTGCCTCACAACTATCTTTCATCAGATTTATCAATTCTTACATCCAAGACTCAAACCCTAGCATCATGGCTAAATCGGGTGTAACTTTCAAACCAGATTGAATCTACCAAACATAAATACATTTTTGAGTACCCATTTTGGTCATTAAAAACATATCCCATTTTTAGGTACACTTTTTTTGGAACACATGCATGTTGTCTTGACTTCTTTGCTACTAATTAGGCCTAAATAGGCAGATATGCATGCAAACAGTCACCTATAAGTTTCAAAAATCAGTTAATTAATCCAATCACCCCAGTGAGAATTTAGAGGACCTTCTTACGGAAATTTCCTCCAATTTTTAGAAAAATCCAACTGTTAAATTTTTAGAAACACGATTTTTACTGCAAACTATTACCCTAGATCAGGGTTTTAGACAGTTTTGGGGAAAATGACTATATCTTGCACAATTCTTAACTAAAATGCATGAAACAAGATATATTTGGAAGGTGAATGATAATATCAACTTTCAAGAACATTCTTACACGTTTTCAAATCCGTACAATCTGTACATAAGCCTGAAAATAGTCAATTTTCTAGAAAATGTGCATAAAATCATAGTTCTTTCATTATTAGATCCATGAATTCAATCACCAACGACCAAAAAATGATTAAAAAATCCTTTATAAAGGAATTTACACCATGTATGATCAGTTTCTAACCTCCTAACTGCCCTCAACCGACCAAAACCTCATTAAACCCCTAATTGCAACTTTTACACTTTTTGCAAATTGACATTATTTGTTGACAATTTTACATTTTTTTGCCTAATACTCATCAAATGACTTTGAAATGACTTCTACAAATAGAAAATGGAATCATCTAAAAAATAGAACCATGGAGGTGAAAAGGTGCTCCTACACCAATTTTCAACCAATAAGTTTGACCTCAGAGGCCTCATGGACAAAAAAATGACTTTATCTATGTTGTAGCATTTGTGAATTTATAAACACCTTCCTCCTTTGGCTGATGTTTTTTTCGCTTCTTACCTCTATTGTATCTACAGATTCCTTTTTCATATCTATTTCCACCCACTTTCTTCTTTGCGATTTAGTAGTTCTACATCTTCTACACCCTCTCTCCATGGCGTCCTTTGGATCTTGTAATACACAACAATGAAAATAGCCACATAACAGTTGTGCACCAAGATAATATTGTTGAAATTATTTTGTTAATATGCTCACTTTTCATTAAGACGCACTATGAAAAACAAAATAGGACATTCCAACATTTTTCTCTTCACAAAAAGTTTACATGTGGAATCTTGACAACTAGAGCTCAAATCTTATTATTACAAGATGACTACAAATTCACATTAAAAATACATTTATTTACAAGTTGACTACAAATAAAACCTATTACTAATAATTTTAGCTGAACATCGCTTCCATGGTCCCATGTTATATCCTAGATGAAAGAAAACCTATTATTTATAATTTTAGTTGGTTCTCTACCTTACACTTCTTCCACAAATTCATTAAAATTGTAGATATTTTCTCTTTGAAAACTAGAGATTGGATTCCTTATTCCTGATTGAAACCTACTTTACATTGGATAGTGTGAGAATATTTATCTTAGATAAGATCCAAAACTTTAATTCTTTATTTTTTATTTTTCATGATTGGTGTTTATCCTCCATAGAGGCCGTGGTGAAAGTTGTTGGCTTGGTTATGTAGAAATCCCCTCATCAAATAAAAGCCAACAAATATTTACAAATGGCTCAACCCATATAAGACTTAACAATTTACTACAACTTCAATGAAAGATTGATACATAGCATGACCTACTTTATGCTGTATGGAAATCATATTTGTAGCCTAATATGTTATGTTTTCATAATTAGTATCGCATGGAAGTCTAGCCACTAGCTAAAACCTTTGACATCTTGATTGATTTAGCTAGCATGTATATCTTCATTAACCAAGAGAAGGCATGAGATCTGAATTTATTTGTTTGATAGGTAAAATATTTTGGTTTGGCACAACTAGATGCTAAATTAGGCACACTTGTGCCACCTTTGGCACCCCAAAGAGATTACATTTAGGACTGAAAGTTGACGCTAAATTTGACGTTAACTATGGCGCTAAAGTCGGTGTTAACTACGGTGCTAAAGTTGGCATTAACTACAACGACTAATGAATCAAAAACAAAAATTTAAAAATTCATGCCTACGTTAAAACATACCACACAACAAAAAACACAAAACAAAACTTTCATACCGCAAACTTCACGAAAATAATTTGCAGGAAAATTAAAAAATGGGTAGGGTTTGAAATCTCCTCATCCAAATATGATGCATAGGCTTCACCTCTCAAATAAATGGGCAATCATATTATTTAATTTCTTTCATGCTTTAACGATTAGCAAAAATGTTTGCCTAGAAATTCGCTGGTTTTGGCTCCAAAAAAGAAAACCCTCGAGGATTTGCAAGTGCAACTCTCAAACACACTTACCAATAAGTTCTCAAACCTTTGCATTTCACAGGCTCACAAGAGATTGCTCAAATCTTTCTTTCGCTTAACCGCTTGGTCGGATTATACATTTGTTGCCAGGAAAGATAGAGGTCAGTATATAGGCATACATTTCAAAAAAAATTGATGTTATTTAGGTTTTCAATTTAAGCTGGAGGGTTTTAACAGTAATTGGTAGAAATTAGGTTGGTAGGGAATACATGATTTTAGATTTTTGTTTTATTTTTTAAAATAGCAGATTTGTAATATGACTGCAATTTACCTTGTTTCATTATTGTTTTTTTTTGAAAGGTCTAGGGGATTATGCGCTTTTTCAAATGATTGGGTTATTTTGAAGTTTTTATGTTTGTTTTGACATAGAGTGAAAAAGGATTAGGGCTCTTTTTTCATTTTTTTTATAAGGGGTTTTGAATGGAATTTTTTTGTAGCAATTTCGATAAGCTAGACTGAATTGGACTTAATGTATTGACTTTTTTGTGTGAGTCAAGCTTCGATTGATTTGGGTTATTTGGTGGTCTTATTTTTTCATTATTCATTCCATCACAGGGTTTGAAATATTAGGAGATATCTCATAGGAATTTAAATCCAAAAAGGGAGTCATTCAAGGTAAAGCTTGCTCATTAATCACTCGTTTCTTTTAAATCACCCATTTCTTTTAATTTCTTTGATTGGTGGCTTACTTTCATACCACAAAACTAGACGAAAACTTTCATACCTGGCAATGTGTACTTTTTTTGCCTCCATAGACTGGATGAAAATAATTTTCCCTAGGTCGCCTCAAAATGCCAAGCAATAAAGGGAAGGGAGCAAAGGGAGCAGACTCTGGCCACAATGAGGTAATTCATTGTCAATTTATAGATTTGTAAATGTTTCCATTGTTTCTTTGATTTTTAGTTTTTGGTTTTTTATTTCTAAATTTAAAAGAAGAAATTTATTTTATATATATAGGGACATGAGACTGACAAAGATAAAGAGGCATTGGCTTCCATATTGGGGGTAGAGGCAATGAACAAATTAGATGGTGTGGTAGCTACGATACTAAGATAGAATACGATGTGGTTTCAGGGGAAGTCCGAATGACAAATGCTAGAAAAATGTTTGCGAATAGGTTGAAGGAATCATGCCTTCAATGGTTCAAAGACCATCTACATTTTCCATTCTCAAAGATACCCATGCACCTGCAAAAAGCAATTATCCATGATGTGGAGATTGAATTTGGCACAGGTTGGTCTGTAAAGAAGATAAAGCTACGAATGTCTCAAAACTGCAAGAGATTTTGGTGCAACCAAACAAAGAACATAAAAAAACTCCCTCCCAAGCTAAGGCTCAAAAAAGGGCCAATTGATGTAAGTGTGAAAGTGTGGAAGTGTGGAAAGAGCTTGTAAAAGCATATGAGAAGTCTGATGCACAGAGGAATTCCGGTGAGGAGAGTACATAGGTATTTGAATTTTCTCATCATATTATATCAAATTTATTAAATGATTTTTAAGTTTTATTTGTGCATAGTTAAATTGAATTAGTATATGTTTCAGGACAAGGCCTCCAAGGCTAGGCTTGAAAAACTTCGTGCCACGCATCACAATGGATAGAAAGGTTTACAGGTCTTGATCTATACATTTGTAAGTATATTTAATATGTTGAATGATATCTTTTTTATTTCCTAGGAAAAAGTAAATGATTGCATATTAATTAGTTTAACTAGTCCATGTGCCATGTTTTGACAAGAGGAGAAATATGTCTGTATCCAAAGTAGTTTGAAAAGTAAATGTTACAAAGCAAAAAGTGGACTGATTTTGTAATCTAGATGGAGAATGAGGTATCAATAGTTGACTTTCAATAACTTAGTTGGATATTGTTGTGTTAATATGTAAATTTGCATTTCTTGTGTTGAGTTTTTTATTGATGCGAAGGATGAATTCTAAAGTGCTTCTCTGTTGGCCCTAGATCCCACTCAATTGTCCCATTATTTCATGTTGAGGAAAAAAATATTGTTTGCCTTAAAGGGCAGTGGGTGACATTCATGCCTTATTTTCATCGCATCCTTTAATTAATGACCATGGTCTTTTAATATATCTTAAGTGTCCTCATTTAAGTTATGAGTTGTATCATTTGAGTAACTTAGTCCATGTTGATTTGATTTATTTCTTTTCTCTCAAACATGGTATCTCAAGGAGTGCTTCCTTGAATTCATGTTACCATTCTACTAAGTGATCCACATGCATCTTTTCCATCCTTCCTCGCGATGTTGCCATTCTTTTAACATGTAAGAATGTTTTGATGCATCTTGGTAGGCATCCTATAGATCTAACACATCCTTGTA
>VDFB02021050.1:0-77766 GCA_007258455.2 Sequoia sempervirens | reverse complement strand
GTGTACATCCCTTATTTTAACCCCTTAATCTCAACCATTTTCAAAATAAATTAGTAGTTTAGAAAGTAGACTTGAAGCACTTGATCCTTGTTTTTGTTCCATCTCAAAATTTTGAGTGTAACTATCCTCAATTTCATGTCCAAGGTCAGTATTTCTTGATTTCAAGAAAAAAAGTGGCCACTTAAGCCCCCTTTTGGGAACCATCTTGGTGCACTTACCCTCATCTTAACTATGAAAAGGTGAAGGAACATAGGGAAGCATGATTCTAAAATTCTATTTTAGTTCTTTATCTTTCACAAAAATATGTAATTATGTATACTGTGTGCAAGTGTTCTAGTCCTAAATATGTAAAACAACTAAATGAAATGCAAGGAAAGAAACACAAACAAAACACTCAAGATTAGCCTAGCTTAATTCAAACAAACACACAAGAAAATATCAATTTTACCTTGTTTGAATTGTCTCCTTTAGTTGGCCCTTTGAAGATGATTTTGTGTGCTCCTTTGTTGGCAAAATGGCATGCAACCTAGCTCAAAATAATGGCGATGTTATGAAGAATGCAATGGTGTGGTTGGATAATGGATTAAATGCAAGATGGGTGCTCAAAATTCTGCAACAATGAAGGTTGGATGCTTGGTATTGTAAGTGTTCAAAATTAGCTAAAGTGTGATTGATGAAAATGAGGCAAAAATCACCATATTTACGGAAATGGCCTTTAAATGAATAGATGGCTAGGATTCATCCAAGAAGAGAAGATCAATGGCTAGGGTGATTTGAGACCTCACAAGCCATCACATGACGACATGTGGAAAGTGATATGGTCATGGGAGAGTGATGTGGAGATGAGGTGGAAAAGGTGAGTCTTGTCTCATCTACCCACATTATGGGATGATGTGACAATAGAAGAATTTTAAATTCTTCTAAAATCTCCCTTGGTTTTGGAGATTTCATCTTGGGATTGGGGGAAGGAAGTTTAAATTGGTCCTTTATTCCTCCAAGGGTGTTGGAGAAATAAAGTGGAATTAAGGGAAAATGAAGGATTAGGTAGGTTAATGGGGGATTAAGGGCAAGTTGCAAAATATGGAGGATCTGACCCTAATTGTGATTAGGAATATGCACATCATAATCACATATTAATCAAACTAATCTAGATTAGGAGAGGGTTATGGAGGATGGGACAAAGAGAGAAAGAATGAATTTAAAATTTAATTTTAATTCATTTGGGAAAAGTGACTAAATTAAATAAATTGGACTATTTATTTAATTTAGAGAAGAATAAGGTAAGGTATTTAATTAATCAATCAAACACCTTAGGAAAAATAGGAATAAGATAAATATTAACCAAATAATGAATTATTTAATTAATATGGTCTAGGGATGTGGAATAGAAGAATATAAGGGTGAATTTGACCATAAGGGGGTGGTCAAATTCAAGTGTCTACATTTTTCCCCTCTTTGAAATACTATTGGAATAATAGTGTTTCAAAGAAAAATAAAGTGCAAATGACTCAATAAAAGTAAAGGACTTTAGGAGATTCCCCGGTATTGTAGAGAAATGGATAGGAAAAAGGAATGCATAAATATGGAAGGGTATTCCCCCTCAAGAAGGCAGATGGGGAAGAAAAGGGGCCCCAAGTGACTTCTCGATATGGAGAAATGGAGGGTACCATGAGATAGAAGACAAAAAACTATAAAAAAATGGCTTTTGAACAGAGGAAAATGGGCATACAGGGTGAAAATGGTGGCTCGCAGAAGAAAGGGGGTAGAAGGATTAAAAATTACCCAAAATTAAGAAGGCTAATTAGGGGAAAAAATGAAAAACTATAAAAATTAATTTTGAAAATTTACTATTCACCTAGTTTTCATTTGCACACGTGTCACTAAAATATTTGACGAGAGAAAGTGATAGCTAACAAGGCGAGAAATATGGAGGATGACGCAAAGATGATCCATCGAGTGGATGAGGTGTGGGACTTCTATTTAACTTCGAGCAATACCCCAACAAGTAGGATCCAAAACCTCCTTTGTGATTTAATTTAAATTTTTGCGCGTGTTTTCAATTTCGGGCTAGGTAGATTAGGTAAAAAAGAATCACCACAGAAGGGTGGATTCACCCTTCAGTCAAAACGCACTTGCCATTTTAGCGAATGGGCGAGGTAATGGGTGGGTGCACTTTTGTAGGGGCGGACGTGCTCCGAGAGGGGTGATTGCAAAATTGCCCTTCTCCAAGATGGGAAAAATTGCTTATGTAGGGGTGAATGGGAAAGGGAATAAGCGATTTTGAAATCACCTAACAAGGGGAAGGGAAAACACGCCACTCCATAGGGGCGAATGCAAAGGGAAGAGGCGATTGTGAAATTGCCCATAGGTTAGAAGGGCAGATGCAATTTTTCCCTTCGGGAAAAAGGGGCTATAGAGGAGAACTCATTTTTGTTGGTTGGACCAATGGGTGAATGCAAGTCCACCCATCGAGACAAGGGACAAACTTGTGTTCACCTCTGGGATAAAAAGGGTGAATATGCACCTAAGAAAGAAATAGGTGAACATGCTTGGTGAACAGTTGAACCCACCAAGAGGGAAACACAGGGGAAAATGTGCAAACCAGTCAGTTGAACACGCAAGAAAGGGGGAAGAGATGAATTTTCCTTACACAAAAGGGAATTTTCCAAATTGAGGTAGGGCTAAAAAAGAAAGGGGAAAAGGGAAATGGCAAGAAAGGATTGACATAATGGTTGATATGGATGTAGAGTATAGAGTCCTTGAGGACTCGGGTGAGACATTCGATCATTTTGGAGGTATTGCAAGAGGCAATGACGCTCAAGGACCATGCAACTCTAGAGCAGGAAAGCCTACTTCATATGTTGTGATATCCCAACAACCGAGCACACAGACCACTGCTGATAGCATTAATGGAGCGATGGAGCTCTAAGACCTCCACCTTCCACCTCTCCATAGTGGAGATGACTGTGACATTAGAGGATGTGTGGTGCATAGTGAGACTTCTGATTAGAGGGCACCTGGTGAGTGTCATGTTGAGCCAACCACTTGAAAGGATCCTACGAGCAATATTTGGTACTTTAAAGGTTCCCTACTAAGGGATGGAGTTGCACAAAGATGCTTGCATGGTAGTTGTAGCACCACTACCATTGTACTTATGTGGATTGATCAACGAGATTCTCCTCCCTGACATGAGTGGGAGGTTTTTAAGCCTCAAGATGATTGAGGTTGTGGGCACATTCTGGAGAGGAGGGATGTAGTGTTTTCTTGGGGACCCTGCTTGTTGGCTTAGCTATACAGAGACATGCACATTGTTTGCTAAAGACGAGCATTGAGTGTGACCCATGTCACACTACTATAGGTGTGTGTGTGTGAGCACATCAGAGTTGTGTGGCCAAATATCCTCATATTAGGAGAGAGAGACAACTCCCTCCCAGTAGCCTATTGGTACGCTTGAGATCATGGATGGATGTTCCACTACAGTTAGGTAGGGATCTTGGAGTACTAGCCTCGTTTGTTGGATGATCTGAGGGAGGAGGAAATTGTATGGTGGCCTTATGTTGATCAAAATTTTTGGTTTGGGAGAGTGGAGGACAAGCTATATAGGGAATATTTTTTTTCCAGATGCTATCTGATAAGGAGGGATCCCTTCATTGTAGAGCTACACAAGCCAGATCAGGTGACATGCTAGTATGGTATCCAACAAGACATCCCTGCAGGGCCTCAGATGTTCTGGTGAATCAGATGAGAGTCAGGAGCAGTATGGGGACAACAAATTCCCACATAGTATGCATGGAAAATTTGGGAGCAGCTAGCAATTATAGCATGGCCATGGAGAGGGGCCCTTGATGATGTAGGCATAACAATGCAATACATCACATGGTAGCAAGAGAGCAGACCTATGATGGATCCTATTATGCAAGTAGTGGGATTTGTGGATGAGGATGAGAAAAGGCCTTGGAGGAGGAGGAGAGGAGGAGGCATATAGAGGGGTGAGGAGGAGGTAGCATAGGAGGAGGCAATGCAAGATGAGGGGGTCCAGGAGGAGGTGGGGGGACAATAGGAGATGAAGGTAGATTCCTCAACAGTGGATGAGAGGGCCATAGTTTTCTACCAGGGGCCACCTATAGAGGATCCCATAGTGATATTGGTAGGAGAATAGGCATGGGCCCACATCCTTCAATAAAGGGTTTATATCTATCATATTGGAAGCCAAAAAGGAGGCATTTGTAAGTTCCTATATCTTTTACATACTCATTTTTTGCGTTGTTTATTCATTTTCTCAAAAAGGTTGATGAGAATGAAATTTGTGTCTACTAGTAGGGTTTATGTCTATTGTATTCAAAACAAGAAACAAGGCATTTGTAAGTTTTTATATCTTTTATAGTGTCATTTTATAGTTTTTTACATCTCTGCATTTTATCGGTTAATATCTATTGTTTGTTGTTCTCTACATTTTATGGATTAATGTCTATTGTTTGTTGTCCTCTATATTTTATGTGTTGATGTTTATTCTTCCCTATCTTTGAGTGCATTTATGGGTCAGTGTCTATTGTCAAGTTACATACTTAACATTGGATAATTCATTAATGTTGACTTTCTTGCTAGCCACAAGTAAGAATGGATCTAATATTTTCTCTCCATGCATCCATGCCAAGTGCACTTCAATCTATTAAAATTATTTCATCAATTGGTAATGTTTTGTTGTTGATGGAAACATTTCATGGCATTTTTGTTTATTGCCAATGGACTGAACCATAGTCATCATCAATAGATTCAGGTATCAAGTTTTAATACTGCCAAGCCAAAATATTATTTGTGTTGTTTATTCAATTGTATAGATTACTTGATGACGATGAAATCTATCAAAAAATAGGGTAGTTGTAATTCCCTATATCTTTTACACTATCTTTCCAGCATTGTTTATAGCTATCCTCTTCTTTTATAGATTGATGCATGTTGCTCAGTTAAATACTTAACACCATAATTCATAAATGTCGAGTTCTCTATTCACCATCATTAACAATGCAACTAATCTTTTGTCTCCCATGCATGCATGCCAACTACACTTCAATATGTTAAATGAAAATTAGGTCTAGATAAGTGCAAAATCAGTCAGTGTAAAACCTATAATATTTCATCAATATGCAATATTTTTTTGGTGAACATCCAATTCTTCAATCAAATTAGATTCATAATTTTATATCTTTTCTCTTCGTTTCATTGATTACCTTTAAAATTAAACAACTTTAATTCAGGATGTTCTTCTTCTTCAGGTATTGATCTCTCAGATGTAAGCTCACAACAAGTTCCTTCCCTTGCTACCCTATCAAAAGCACTTGAAAGGACATTTGTAAGATTTTTTGCATCTTGCCTCTCTTTCATATTAAATGATTTCTCTTTCTAATATTTTCGTGCTTTTTGCTTTTGACTATTTCTTCCATCAACTAATTACTACTTTCAATTTCTCAACGCAGTTACCTAAACCAATAAAATTTGAAAAGACAACTCAGTTGGAACTCGTTGATATCCATGCTACTATGATCACAATGAAATTAGCATTTCCACATGCATTAGATTGACTAATTCAATGTACATAAAACTATTTAAAATTCTATGAATTACATATTTCATAACTCATTACATAATCTATCGAATATCACATTTTTTATTTGGACAACTCAATCAAGGATATTTATCTTGGTTTTGATAAAACTTATTGAACAAAACTTATCTCATCACATAAATGTTCAAAGTTTTTTTTAATATAGCTATTCATACGATGTTTGTTAGATTTCATCTTATTGTGTTACAACATCGCATTATCTTACACCCATTACTCATGTATCTGATCTCTTAACTTAATCACTTCTCACATATGTCCTGATGATCACATTTCTCTCTCTTTGTCTCACTATTCATGTGTCTTTTCCATCTTCACACTCTACCTTACATGCTTATTGAATGCACGGTCAATGACACAAAAAATATTAACAATCAAGTTTTTCAATCTAATCAAACATGTAATTAAACCATAAAAAAATATTCACAACATATTCACTACAAGTATGTGTGCAAAAAAACTTGAAACAAAAAACACCACCAAAAAGACCCAAGCTTGTATCAATCAAAGTAAAAAACTACATCAATATAATATGCTTATCATTTTGTCTAATACTAATCTACCACTAGAATTAAACATGTAATTAAACCATAAAGATTAATGACATGGTGGAGAAGTGAACATAACTAATATACATTTGTTGGCTTTACAATACATATATCAAAGCCAAAGTTTTGAGAAACACCATTTGGGGCCTAATACAAACATAAGGAAATGTGCTCAACTTCCTTCTTCATCATCAAGCTTTGTTTATTGATGTGACAAGATTCAAGAAATATAAGCTAACATTGATGCAAATTTTTGGATAATGTTTTTGATAATACATTTCAATATGCTTTAAATTGACTCCTACTAGTATTTAGAAAATAATTTTTGATAATAAATTTGGATGAACATTAGTGTTCAAAAACTTGTCTTTAAGCACATAACTTTGGATGCTCAACTAAAATTATTAATATTTAAAAAAATAAATTGAATTATGAAAATAAGATTGTAATTATGTATGTATATATATATTATCTATATATACATCTATATGCATATGTATTATGGATAAAAGATATAAATATATATATATAGTGCATATAGATGTATATATTTATTATCTATAAATGCACTATAGATCTATATGTATGCATGTATATGTGTGTATGTATATATATACGTATATATGTATCTATATATATACATCTATATATATATGTGTATGCCATTACTATATATATATCTATACACCCATATATATAAATATATGTATTAGTATATATACATACGCATACATATATATATATATATATATATATATATATATATATATATATATATATATATATAGAAATGGTCATGATCAACATCCTAAATTAGAAAGTAACTCATCTTACATGTCTTTACATATCGTAGATTGTGTCATAGCAATCAAAATGAATAGTTTCTCAAATCTATGCACTCCATGGGAGTATTTAATTGGAAGGATGTTTTATAACTATTCCAAGTATTTCAAAGAATAGATAATGTCCACATCTCATGGTGTTTAAAGATCATAAATTGTTTGTCATCTACATGCTTAAATATGAGTAATCAAGACATAAAACTTAGAAGATGAATCATACACCTAATCCTAAGATTCTGCCCCTTAACATTCACATTGCAAAGAAAAATTTAAAATGATGAATCAAGTTCTACAAGACGAAAGATGCATAGCCTAGATCTACACCAACAAAACTTATATCTAATCATTGACTCACTAAAAAGATCCACAATATTAACCAAAGTGTCATTCTTCTATATTGTGACTCTACCACCTACAACCATCTTATGGACAAAGTGACAATGAGTATCTTATTACTAATACCATGGTAGATTAGGTTATGTGTCTTTTTCTATTCCTTGGTTTCACATTCAAATTTGGATTTAGATGTTGACAATATTTTGTATTGCCACTAATATGCCCAACTATCTCTCATATGATGTGTGTGTCGTAACTTGTTTGTTTGAAATCCAATAATGTTTCTTCTTTATAATATGTAAACACACACACACACACACACACACACACACAATAATTCTTGACTAAAGATTATAAATTTTATAACATGATTTATAGTTAGTGACTTTATTTTTCACGCACAAGACTCCAGCCTCCTTCATAACTCTTGCTATAGATATGTTATAAAATATGAAAATATTATATTGATAAAATAATTTTCACAACCCCACAATCATTTTGTTAATAAAAAAATCATTCACAACCCCTCAATCATTTTCTTAATAAAAACTTTACTTTTTTTTTTACACTAACATATACCCATTTACATAAAAAAAACAAATAACAAACCTTCCAACCAAACAAAATAATCATCCTTTCCAACCTACCATGCACTTCTTGAGTAATTCAACTCAAAAGCACGGAGAAGTATTCATTGCAGATATTTTAATAGAAAATTATATGCAACGTGGCTTGAAAACAAGGACAAGAGTAATCATAATAAAGGTGGTTTTAGGAAAAAAACAACTAAACATGGATATAGAAAAGGGTGTCATTTTCATAAATATTTTTATAAAAAAATATATAATAATAAACAGCTGTGTAGATAAGTATAAATGGACTTCTATTTCAAATCATTGACAATATCTAGAATTTAATATTAAAAATTAGGATGATGTGATAACCTGATTTTTATTTTTATTTATTAATGCACTTAACATTCAAAGGGGTGGTAGTTGTATACTTTTCACAAATTTTAATGGTCTATTAATTAAAATATTAATAATAACATATTTATATTTATGCATAGCATTTTAAATTAATTTTATGTTGAAATAATGTAATTATAATTTATTATTTTTACTATTTAATTATGAAATGCAATTTAAAATATCAAAATAAAAATTTATTAATTTTTTATATAATTTCATTTATATTAATATTTATCTATATAAACAAATATAAATTATGATATTGCTATCAAGATTCAACCGTGTAATATTATGAGTTAAACTTATTGACCCACGTTTCATGGGTCAATACCTCCTACTTATCAATTATAAAAGTATTTCATTATAATATTTAATTTGATAATAGATCATGAAATGTAATTAATAAAAGTTGTTCTCTCAATTTTTTAATTTTTAATTATATTTTTTAAGTGTATAAATATTGAGTGATATATTCATAAATAAAACAAGTTTAAGTGTAAATGATTAAAGTACATCATTTTTTTTAATTAGATTAAGATGACAAAGTTATCAAATTACTTACCTTTTTTTTTAATCTTTTCACTTTATGTCATTCTTTAGTTCTATCATAAATATATTGATGTAATGCTCAAATTGTTTTGGTTTGTAGAAGTTTGACCCCAACTTTTATCCTATGAACTAATCAATGTTTTATAGCTCCTAAAATTTGAAAACATAGTGTATTAGATTTAACAAATTAATGATTAATCTGATAAAAAATATAGAATAATGTATAGCTAAATCATTTACATGTTGGATATGTGCCAGCAAGAGTTGTAGACGTGTCCATAAGAGATTCTAGGTTTGTAGGGAGTTCTTGAGCTTTCTTTGAAGTCATAAATTATAATCACCTTCCAGTTAAATAAATATGAGAGTTGTGAGCCTATTCTTCTATTATAGTATCAAAGCAAGATTGGGTGTGACTCAACCTTGGGTGTGCTTAGAAAGATGAGAGCATCTTGAAAATGACGAGAGCATTGAGAGGCTTGTATAGAGGAGTTGGTCTTTACTATGCCAAAACAATAGTTTGCAATGTGCAACTTAAAATTGTAGGCAAAAAAGTAGAAAAATTGGTGAAAGTTCTTATCTCCAATACCAAAAGTTCCTCTGTGGTTCATGTCAACAACATTGCTCTCAAACAACAAATATGTGGGTCAATAATTGGTGAGGTGTTAGGTGAGCCGCCACTACATCCTTTGAATTTCTCCATTCAAAAGTTGTTGCAAACAAAAGGGGAAGTTTAGTTTGAGGGGTTTTATCAAATGCCATTCAGTGAGAAGGACTCGATTTTATCAAAAGTGGTGCTTCATTCCTTCGATTATGAGATGTTCCTTGTAGAGAGGACTTCCTTTTGCAACATATGAAGACATCAAAAGAAGTATTGGAGTAGTTGTAGATGAAGATGATACAAAGGTTGCCATTGCTACTGTATGAGAAATAAAAAAAGAATATGATAGATTGAGTTAGTTGTTGACTAACATAACACTAACATAGCATTTGCTGATATGATATATGTGTTGGGTGTAAAGATTTCCATCCAAGATCATAAGCATAAAAACCTTGTGCTTCTACAAAAACACTTGCACACAATGAGCCTAATTCACATTATCAAAGAGATTGATAAAAGAGTTTATTAAAAAGTACAATATATGTCTCTTCGGAGACATCCGATAAAATACAATATATGACCTTGCATATATAGGAAAAGAGGAGGCAATCCACCTATCATGTGGATTGACAAGTGCCCTATGATGTAGCAAAAATAAGTAGACAAGTGTCTTATAGGTGTCAACCTTTAGATCACTTGGAATATGCAAACCAACAACCTAGATTTGACTAAGTCATCAACCTTGGTGACAAGTGTTGAATGACTGCAGAAGTGACCTTTGAGGTGAGATGGAAAGTCTTCTAACTTCAAAAGATATGCTGTACATGAGGTTTACCAAACAACTAGGTAGCCTCTAGAGGCCTAAAAGGTTGCACATTTAGTACTAATCTCATCAGCCTAAGTACACTTAAGCTACAGTGAATAGATGAATTATTCACTCTAACATTGGGATCATCAAAGTAGGTTGTGAAAGGAAATATAGGCTCCTCAATATACCTCCATTTGAGTGTTGGAGGAGGAGAAGTGCTTGAGGTCTCAAAAGAACAATTTTGTGTTCGTTTGATATTTTAGTGGATGCTTGGCTTTAAAAAGGATATTGAAGATATATTAAGATGAAAAATCAAGTTTGTCATATGTAAATTACATTCAATGTTCAAGAAAATCCAGTTCTTCATTAAAGAAAGTGTTAGATTAATAAATAACTAAAGTATTAACTTTCGGGTTTGTAAGGAATTGTTAGAGAAATGTAAGAGAAGAGAGGAAAGTTTCTTTGAAGATAAAAGACACGGACTTTCTGCACCCTGAATGGCAATTCATACCACCCAATTCTGATGTCACAGTTTTTGGCATCTCTGCTTCCTGTCCTCTCTATCAATTCTCAGTCAAAATTCGCATTAACCTATTCCACATGCACCAGACCATAACACTGCAATTTGAACTCAAACAAATGCTATAAAGACATAATGTAGGAGTTGTAGTTATTTGCAATATCCCTTGAGCCACAAAAACAAGGGCAATGGAAGTGGGTCTGATTCATGAGTTTTTGTTGTAGGGATTTTCATGGGTTTGTCTGTACATTGGATTTGGCTATCTTCTTCGCAAGAATAAGAAGCTTCCACCTGGGCCATCAGGATGGCCTGTTTTAGGCTGCTTGCCATTGCTGGGCTCAATGCCTCATGTCACTTTGACAGATCTGTCAAAGAAATATAGTCCGATAGTCTATCTTAAAATGGGTACCTCTAAAATGGTGGTGGCCAACACCTCTACTGCTGCAAAGGACTTTTTGAAGACTTTGGATGTAAATTTCTCCAACAGGCCTCGCAATGTAGGGGCTACTTATTTGGCTTACAACATGCAGGACATGGTGTGGGCTCCCTATGGAGACCGTTGGAAGATGCTCAGAAAGGTATTTCATCACAGCCTTTTTGTTTTCTTTTCTGTGCTACAACCCATCTTTCATATACCTAAAATATAATTTTCTTTTTGAGGGAAGCTTTTTAGAGATGAACTGTGTCAATCTGGTATCCATTAAGCTTTTGTTTTAGGTTTAGATAGAAACATATTATTAGCTAGATATATGTGTTCTCCCTAATCTTTTGTTTTCAAAAGATTGTCTTGGAGCTTGAGAAATCACTGTCATAATCCTTAGAACGAGTGCTCTTATCTCCATGGCTTACTTCACTGCAACATCTCTGAGTGCTCTTATCTCCATGGCTTACTTCCCTGCAACATCTCTATTTTAAAAAAATGAAATTAGGAAAAAGGGTTATATTCACCTATTCTTGGTAAATTTCTGTGAGAAATTTTCTCTTTCTTTTTCAGTACTTGTGAACTGTAGGTTTATGAGGCCATGAATTGATGAATTCCTCTATAGGATAAACTGGAATAAATACATTATATTGCAAGCAGAATCAATCCCAGAATCTTTATAAATTTCTTAGGTTGGGCTGCAGTGAAACAAGGTTGTGCAACTGCAATATTGTAGGAGGAGATCTCAGAGAAAAACCTTGTGTCTGAGACTCTCAATCGATCTTGCTCTCAAATAATCTACCAAATCTAAAACTCATCCCAAAATGCCCGTCAGCTGTTTCTAAGCCTGCTGCTATCATTACACCCTCTACAAGTTCTTTCCTTCCTGGTTATGTGGACTATATAGTTTGGCTTTCAATGCCCAGTATGAAAAAACAACTCTGTTCTGAAAAATGAGATGAATTATGAAATGGTTAAAATTATTTAACAGTGGTCAATAGTGGCATAGGATGATGGGTAAGTTGTTGTGGTGTTGTTCTTGTCATCAAGGTTCAAACTTCATTGGAATGTAATTGTTGAATGTTTAAAACTAGAATGAGGTTCCTCTTTGTGGAAAGTGTTTATCCATTAATTTTTAGTAATGAGTTGGTATAACTTTCTATTTATAATATTAGATTTGTTTTTGAAAAAAATGACTAAATTTAACCTTTAAACTCTTTTTTAATCAGCTATGCAACATTCACATGTTGGGTGGTAAGGCATTAGATGACTGTCAGCCAGTAAGAGAAGCTGAGACAGGTTACATGCTTAAATCCATCTTTGTTCAGAGTCGGAATAACCAGACAGTGAACGTGCCAGACCTACTCAACATCTGTACAACCAACATTTTTGGTCAAATGATTTTAAGCAAGTGAGTTTTTGAGGGTCAAGGGGATGAGGCCAATGAGTTCAAGGACAATGTAGTGGAGCACATGACTAAAGAAGGGTATTTTAATATAGGTGATTTTATACCTTCTATTGCATGGATGGATTTGCATAGAATACAAGGGAGTATGAAGAAGCTAGCAAAACGGTTCGATGATATGTTAAATAAGATGATTGCAGAACACCAAGCTACTACCAACAAACGAGCAACTCCAGATTTCTTGGATGTGCTTATGTCTAAACAGAAGAATTTTGATGGCGAGGAAGTGAGGTTGTCCGATGATAATATCAAGAGTCTCCTTCTGGTAAAACAACCACTTTTGATACAATGCATTAGAAATGTTATATCTTTTTATTTATTTAAAGACAATTATTTGTTTATGTAGAAAATATTGAATTATTAAGAATAATAGAGTGTGATCAACTATCATTTAAGTTTCTTTTAAATAAGAGTAATGATGTTCTATGTTCATTTGATTTGTCAAACATTAATTATAGCATAAACATTTTGGATATATTGATATTTTTCCCTGCTAGTGTGTGTGAAATATCTATTAATACATTAATCTTTTAGGGAATGATAATACAAAATAAATTAATGTGCAAGCTAATATTAAATATTCAAATAGAAGAGTAACTAATATTATCATTTATATTTCTAATGCTTATAAAAAAATAATTGACCATTTAAAAAAAGTCTATTAGTTAATTTCAAACTATGCAAATGAGTGAAAAAGAAATAAAAAATATGATTTTTTAAATTAAAATTGAAAGACTATAATTGGGGGACCTCATCTTAGATTAAGGTAACTTGCCACTAAACTATTTAAAATTGTGTCTTTCTATAATCATTTTATATTAGTTTAAGATATACTAATATGCACTACTAGATAGTAGGATTAGAATATTGTGGATTATTCTTCATAATATTTTGAAGTGAAAAAATTAAATTATAATTGATTTTGTTTTATGTGTTTTGTAGGATATATTCACTATAGGAACTGACACATCAAGTAGCATGATAGAATGGGCACTTGCTGAGCTTATCCTAAATCCCAAACTTCTAAAATGTGCCATGGCTGAAATGGATGAAGTTATTGGTAAAGATAGGTGTCTCCAAGTATCAGACATTCCAAAGCTTCCCTACTTAGTGGCCATTTGCAAGGAAGCATTTCGTAAACACCCTTCCACTCCTCTTAGCCTTCCACAAGTTTCCACAGAGGCTTGCCAAGTTGGTGGCTACTACATACCTAAGGGAACATGCCTCACACTCAATATTTGGGGTATTGGAAGGGACCCAAAAATATGGGACAATCCCCTAGAATTTAATCCTAATAGGTTTGTTGGTTCTAAAATTGATCCACGTGGTAGTGACTTCCAACTCATACCCTTTGGTGCAGGAAGGCGTATTTGTGCTGGTACTAGGATGGGAATTGCTATGGTATAGTATAATTTAGGGTCATTGATCCATGCCTTTGATTGGGAGTTGCCACCAGGGAAGAATAACTTAAACATGGAGGAATTTTTTGGGTTAGCACTCCAAAAGAAAGAGCCTCTTGTGGCTATGGCTACCCCTCGACTAGCCCTCCACCTATATTAACTATATATCATATTCTTCTTTAAGGATATTTTAAAATAAATTATTGAAATTATTATGTGTATAATAAAAATAATTTTTAGTATCATTGAAATGTTTCACAATAATTGTAGTATTTGATTTTATTTATGTATGGATTACTTTGATCAGTGCCTACTTGTGATGCTTAACTATATTATAATTGATGTATCTTGAACTATAATAAATATAATACTATGAAGTTATTTGTAATGAACAAACTAGTGTCATTTTGTCAAGGCAAATCAATTATAGTCAATATACTAGACTTGAGTCCCTCCTATATTTGTGAAAAAAGTCCCCTTTAAAATCCTATGAGAAATGTGCAATGATGGTATTTAAATAATTTTATATATTAAAAAATATATGTAAACCTTTCAAATAATTGTAAAACAAACTTTAATGTAAAAATATATCAACACTTTTAAAGGAATAACTAAAAATCAAACTACTATTTTTTTTGACAACATGAAGTACTACAATACTTAGTAATGATGTGTCCTTAGTATTTATAAGGGCACACTCCCCACACAACTTGAGTTGTTCCCCTAAGGGACAACACCATTTGTAGAGTGCAAAATAGTGGCATAAAAACTAGATTTTTACTATTATATATCACGATTTTCATCTAACTATGAAAAGGTGAAGGGACATAGAAAAGCATAAATCTAAAATTCCATTTTAGTTCTTTATCTTTCACAAAATTGTGCAATCATATGTACTTATTATTATCATGTAATAGTATATGATATATGTCCCACATCACAACATATGTACATATATTTGGTAAAAAATAGTCATCTATACATCTCTCAAAAGAGTATATCATTTATATAATATTCAAATTAATATATATATTTTTCACACTTTTAATATATTTTTGATATATCAATTTTTTTTATCAATATTATTATCTCTCATTTATTCTTAATATTAATTTTGCAATAGGGTTGGTCAAGTCCAAGGAGTTAACCTTAATTGATTAAATCATTGAATTCTGATTTTGGAGACCCAAGTTCAAATCCCAAAGGGACATCTACTATGAAATTATAAGTTGTGACTCTTGATCTTCCATATTTGGCTTCTAGTGTGGTGGTAGTTTATAAATAAGTGGATATCTAAGTTGTGACTCTTGGTCATCCATAGGTGTTTTCTAGTAGGGTTGCTCAAAATGAGTTGATATTAGTCTCATAGTTGTTCTTGCAAGATCTTGTTTGAGTCTCATGTTAATGCATGCATATGAATAGAATATTTGTAAATGATTAGCAAGAGAAGGATATTTTGTGGAAAGATTTTTTTCACTCTACTAGGGTCTTGGCTTTGTGGTGTGTATGCCAAATTGCACTTTTCCAAAATATTTTTCTTGCACTTTCTTTTATCTATTGTAGTATGATTTCAATCACTAAGCTTTTGGGAATTTTACACCCCTTTATATGGCCTCAACCTTTCATTCCTCCATAGCAGTTCTACTACTAGAGTTGAAGGTTTGACAATGATTTTGTATGGCATCCTTGCTCAAGAATCCTTAGAAATTTATTCCCAAGGTGTTCTATGAGGCATGTCCCCTGAAACACTCCCAAATGTTGTTCTTCCATTCCTAAGTTTGATAATGCTTTCAAAATGCTAGAAAATTTAACTTTAATTCTAGTTATTTTGTGGGTAGAGTCTACCCTAAAATCATACTTCAAGACTAGGTTCGTAGGGTCTAGACCCCACATGGGATCCACATAGATGTCATTCAAAATCTCTCTAAGGGGTTTTTCCTTTTCCATTTTCTTGAAGACAACCATGTTGAGGTTGTCCTCCATAGGGGCCCATGAAAAGTTCACTCTTCCCTTCTTGTTTTCAAACCTAGACCTAGGACTTTGTCTTCTTTGATAATAAGTCCCTTCAGATCCTTGTTTGGGTTGAATTTACTAGTTTTCCTTTGCCATGTCAAAAAATTGTAAGCCAAATAGGCTCTACTCTTGGTTCCATTGTTTGCATAGAACCAAAGAATTTCTATTTGAACGACTTGTCCTCACTGATGGGTTTGCATTAAGGTGGAACTCTCCAAATACCTTAAAGACTCAATGGACATAGAGTTTGGTTTAACTTTCTATTATTAGCAAGCCTAGTACATCAATCTTCCCAAAACTTTCTATCAATTCTAGTCATTCAAACACAAGATTTAGAATTATCCTTTGGCTTCTCAACAACTTCAACCCTTTTCTCAACCCTCTTTTAGAGTCACTTCCTTTAACATAGGAGGAAGGTTGGTCTCTAAGGGTTTTCTGAAAAGCTAATAACTATAGCATTTACAAATGCCCCTTAATTCTATGAGCCTATGGGCCTCAAACTTGACTATTCCAAGTACCTTTGATGCCAAACCATTGAAGGTGGTGACAATTTATAAATATTCACTAGTGTCCTTAGCACTTTCCACATCGCTAACTATCACAACCCAAAATTTTTCTATAAGAGGGTATATAATTCTCTATACCATGCAAAATTTGGTTGAATATCATAGCCACCCAAGATCTGGGAAGTTATATGAAAGTACAAGAGATCATATATGAGAGAATAATTATATTCTATCAAAGGATGCAAATGATAGAGTACAATGGATTGATATTAGAAACAAAACCCCTTGATTATGTAGACTAGGTGAGACATAAGATTGCATAAGATTATGACACATTGCTTAATCTTATGACTTGAGATATAAAGTGATAACTTTCCTATGTGTACCCTAAGTAAACTTAAGTAACTGGTTTAAATAAGACCTAGGTGATGAACTATCTAGGTAAAACACTTTCACACCAACTTCCCCTCCTCTTAAAGGGTAGACAAGGTCTCAAAACCTATTTAGGAAATTGGAAAAAGGAGAATATGTGCTAATACAATGTTAGCCATCACAAATTAGGAGCTTTAAGGCACCTAATGAGGTGTTACAAAACTTTTTTTTTTCTCTCGAGGAATTGGGACATGGGGAGATGCCTCTTAATTCTCACTAAATAAACTGTATTTCCTTGAATGTTCAAGGTATCACATACCCCCCACATGAATACTTCTTTTGTGATGTTAATTTGCAATTTCTAGGTTTGGGCATTCTTTTCCTTTAGGAGTTTAAGGTGAACTGGGTTTTTTTTCTTTGTATGTAACATATCATGTTATTTAGCCTTCTAGCTATTTTTGTAGTAACCATGAAACCAAGCATGGTGGATTTGTCACCTTTATCTCTCCCATGAGCTATTATATTTTTGTTCATCATGGGTGTAAACCCACTAACTATGTGCTATGGGCTCTTTTCAATGTTAATAATCATTCCTTTGTGGTTATTAATGTTTATGCCCCCAATGACACCATCAAAAGATATTCCCTATAGAGATAGATTGCTAATTCAATGTCAATCACCACTTGGGTTTTATGTGCATATTTTAGTATGATTGAGATGGTTTATGATAAATGCAAAGCTTTACTTATGCACTAGACATCTAGTGAAGGAGAGGATTGGTTTCTCATGTGTAATAAATTGGGTCTTTTTTACCCTAATATAGACTTCCACAAAGATCATATGACATGGTCCACATTGAGAAACTTGAGAGATGGGACTAATAGGGTCTTAAAGTGACTTGATTGAGCTATGATGTTAGCTCAATCCTTCTTTACTTTTACCTACTATTTTTCCTTTCCTAATGAGTCATTGGAAAACATTGTCCTATTTGGCCACTTTCTAATATGTTTTTGAATTGAGTCATAGACCTATAAGCCTAAAGTTATGAAGAGTTAATTTTTATTAAATGTATTCTTCTTAGTTATTAAGCCATGAAAACTCATATCCAATGTGTTTGGACATTGGACCCACATCCTCTGCATGGGGTTTGGTGGATCAAATGGTGGAATGGATCCATTACTCATACTTCATGGTATCTCCACATATATAGGAGGAAAATTACTCATTTTCACCACCATTCATACAAAGATACCACCCTTGAGCTCTACCAAGACACCATCACCTTGGAAGCTCAATCATTTAGCTCCATTGACCAAATTTGGGTAGCTCAACTTTGACAACAAAAGTAGATTGTCAATGCTCATTCAACTCTAGGGGCTCAAATCAAAGATTGACTATATTGTCTCAAGATTAGGAATAAATCCACAAAGGATTTTTTCAAGATTTACATGCTCATGACACCTCCCAATCTGTTAATTATATTTTTTATAGAACTATGAGTAGGATTTTTTTTGCCTCAAGACTACACACCTGCAAGGTATTTTTCCTTGCAAAAATTTCTTGTTGTCATCCCTATAGTGATCCATTGACCAGCGTATTCTTCATGACCAACTCCTCTCTCAAGAAGTTCTTAAGGAGGTGGTTTTCTCTATGGATAATGAGAAATCCCCCAACTTAGATAACTTTCCATGTGATTTCTATGTAAATTAATTTTTCCCCAAAATTTCCCCTTGACCTTAAAGGGGACCTAATTCAAATTAAATTTTTTGGTGTTGGTCCTTGGAGGATTAAAAATATCCTAGGTCAGCCTATAATCAAAATATCAATTGGAACACATATATAAACAAGTTTTATTCTCATTTGAACATTAGAAGGTAATTGTGAAGGAGATATTATGATGTATTTTATTGTGAAGATGTATTTAGTTATCCTCTACATGCTAGCTACAAAAATCTATTATGTTTTATGGACTAACCTCTTGTAGGTCTATCAAGAAATTCAAGTATCCATCAAACAACCTTTGGTGGCAACTTATGGTGTGGACATCAATTTGACAAAAAATTCATACCAAGGTAACATTATCCATTTATCATTTGTCATTTCAATAAATTATTGTTTTTCCCTCTTGATCATCATCATTTGTTGTACGTCAATGTAAAAATACAAAAATGGGGTTTGAATTAGGAAATCACCCATTTAGCACAACCTTTCCCCCTCTTTTCATGTGTGCATGTCAACATCTAAAGGTTTTTCCAATAGACAACTACAAGAAACACAATGCAAGCTATAACACAACATTTGAGATTTGTAGATCTTGAAAAGAAAACATTTTTGGTCTAGGGTTCCCACGCCCTTGTGCCTACAATTCAAGCTCAACTTTCAGTCACAGGTTCTTCTTAGTCACCATTTCATAGATCTTGGTTTGTTCCATCAATTTTTGTTTTTGTTTGTGTGATAAATTATATTTTCAGATTTAGGGTTTGTATTAAATAAGCTTGTTAAAATACACATTAAAATTCTCCTCTTTGTAACTCAAGAGAACCAAACCGTAGGATATTGGCTCTCCCTTATGATAGCTAGTGAATCATCAAACCCTAGTTGGTTTATGTTTAAATGTGGAGTGAAAGAAAATTGAGTTGATCCTACTTATATACTTGTTGGATCTAGGTCCCTTTTTCTATTCTATGGGTCTTAAATAAATAAAAAATAAAAATAAAATTAATCAAAGAGTCACCAAGGTTGTTACCTAGAAAGAACAAGAAAGGACAAGAGGGAAAACATGGGAAAAATGGCACATTTAGTGAGGCATGGGAACCCATTAAACTAGATGAGACTAGTGACAAAGGAGAGGGGAACATCATGAAATGAGGAATGGTGACTAGACAGGAAGGAGATGTTGCACCATTAATGAGCAATGAAATCCTAGCCCTTTTCTATGCAATCTTCATGTGAAAGGAGGGTAGGTGTAAATGCCAAAAACCCTAAAATTTGGCTGTGTTCACCTGCCTACACGACATAACCTTCCTACATGACATAATGAGAGCTTTCAAACATGTTATAAACAATGATAAATAATAAAAGGATAGAGGCGATTTTATAAAGAAGGGCATGAATTTACCAAGGTATAGCATCCATGGCCTAGAATTGTCCAAAATTATAGGATGAGAGTCATTTTGGCATGCAAAAGACCCCAATTTTTCTATTGAACATCCAAAATACTAAGAGCAGGGGTGAATCAGTATTTGATAAGACCATTCACATAATATACATCTTATCATTATCACAATTCTTACTGAATCAGTAAGAGAGAACATAGAAATAAATCAATGCAACCACACAAATGAACACTGGAATTCTTACATGGAAAACCCAAAAAGGGAAAAACCAAGTGAGGGTTAACACACAATATATTATATCTAGATACAAGATATTATAGGGCTCACTACCAAGACTCACTATCATTGAAAAAAGCCTTACTTCCTGAATACAAAAGATGGCTAACTACCAAAATACAAAGATTGTGGCTCACTGCCAAAAGATTTGAACTGATGGAATACACCTTCAATGTGCAAGATTTAGTTCCAATGAAGCTCAAAATATGATGTACTACCTCACACAACAATTGCTCAACAAATCTACTATGATCCCAAATTGATAAAACATTTAGGCTTGGATCCTCTTTCACCTTTCTTCCACACTCACCATCCCACTCACTTCACACACTTTTCTCTCTTCAAGGAATCTTATATATATATATAAGTATGTCTTAATCATCAATTAGGTCGACCTAACTAGATGAAGAAAGAATAATAAAAAAACTCTTGTTGACACCATATATGATTTAAAACATTTTATCCATGTAGTGCATTATACCAAGTCAGATGACATCCATAAAGCATAACTAGTCTTCATAGTGAATTGCATACGTTAGGTCGGCCAAGACTAGAACATAATTCAAAAAATCTCAAAACCAACATACAATCCTCAAAGCAAACACTAGTCTTCATAGTACTGGTAGCCATCTATGTAGTTGTACCAATGGGTATGTTTGGAATTTGTTGTGATGAGGGAATTCCAAGTGCAAATGGAATTTTGGTTTCTTCTTCTACAATGGTTGATACATCAAATCCTTGAGGTAATTTGGAACCCTTTTTAGCTAGTGCGTAGAAGAATCTATTAGGGTCTACACTAACAAGTTGATCAACTATGCTTGAAATTCTTGGGTCATGATAAGCTTCTTCAATTTCTTCTTGGGTCAATTGTTTGTTGAATTCTTCTAGGCTCAAGTTTTCCCATGTGTTGGCTTGGTCTCTCGGAGGTGTAGAATTATTTGAATATATTCCAAGGGTAGTATCATGAAAAGGGTTACTTGAAAAATCCATGTCCTTTCTCTTGGCTTGTGACCCAATTTTAACCATGTGAGACTTTTGCAAGTTGAGGGATAATGCAAGATGATGATGAAACTATGCTATGTTTTTGGATTTTCTTGAGTATAAGGATAATGGGGCTAATGCAAGATGAGGATGAAACTAAGCTATTTTTTTGGATTCTTTTGGATTTTTGGATATGAAGATGCAAGGATAATGAGGCTAATGGATGCAAAAGGATATGAAAGGTCGACTAATTGTTAATTTTAAGTCAAAATGATTTGATGCTATGAATAAGGTAAAATGAACTTTTTTTTGTATTTTTGGGATAAAGGTGCAAAGTGCAATCTAGGTTAAAGATCAAAGTTTGGCAAGGTGATGGTAAAAGCTGTGATGTTATGAGGTCAAGCACTGCAAAGGAATCCTAAAATTTTAAACAAAGGATGGCAATCAGGCTAATGTGAACCCAAGGTAACAATTCCAAGTGTCATTGACCATTTGTGATAATCAAGAGGATAATTTTGACAAGGTTGAGTCAAGGATATGACACAAGCTTAAGACTCAAATGTGATAAAGGTGATAATGACAAGGATTGATAAAATGGGGGATAATGGTCAATGAAAAATAGAATATGAAACCAAGGATTTTCCAAAAGCTCAATGGTCTTCCTATGTTCAAAATATGAGGGTCTAAATGTAGCCTAAGGATCAAAGTTTACTCTATGCAATGCAAAGGATTCCTAAATGGTAATGCTAGAATGAACTAGTAAAGTTTGGAAGTCTCTAGTTTAGCAATCAAAGGTCATTTTAAAATGAGTTGATCATATTTTGGACAAAGATTTTAAATGTTTCTAATTTATCAAACAATTGTGGTTCTATTTTTTGCAAATGCGGTTTAGGTAGATAGATGCAGTTCTATTTTCTACAAATGTGTTTCAGGTAGACAGATATGGTTTTCTAGTTATCAGATGTAGCTCAGGATATCAGTTGCGGGTCTATTTTCTACAAGTGTAGTTTAGTATGTCAATTGTGATTTTCCAATTATCAAATGTGGTGCAAAGTATTAGCCGCATCTATGTTTTTAACATTTGCAATTCACAAAATGTTGTTTTTGATAGTTTGATGGTTTCTTATCTAGTTTTTGAGTGAATTCTAATTGTTTTTGATGAAATCTGATTGGAAAACACATAATACAATATTAAGCACTTGTTTTTGGTTTGGTTTTGGATGTGAAAATGTTTGAAAAAGAAAACACACATAGAAAACAATGCACAAGCCCTATGGTTGGCAAGGAAACCACTGGTTGATATCCCCAATTGGATTTCTCTAGCCACTTGAACAAGGTGGATAGCTAGAGACTTGGTGGGATTGGCTCCCCTCCATGACACTCACTTATCAGGCTCACCAAGTCTCATTCCCCCAATGGAGAAATTCTTATCTCTACACAAGATCAGTGAAGACATGGGGTGCCTTCAAAGGTCTGAACTCTTGTGATCAATGAGCGTATAGAAGGGTTTTTGGCAACTAACACAAATTGGCTCTTAGTAAGTGCATCCATGCAAAGTGGTCATATGTAAGACCCCACCTCGTAGGTACTTGATACCACCCTAATTTGTTATATGCTTTTCTTGAATCAATGCTTAGATACAATGTGGATGATAAATAAGGTGATCTCTGGGCAATATTCTTACATTTCATTTTGACATTACGTTGAAGGTGGAATGCACTTGTATACTATAGAATACAAATTAAAATTTTAAATGGATTACTTTGTAGTTAAGGCTTAGAATATTGATTTAACAAATTTCTGTGATATACAATTGTTACTTATGATCATGTTGGTAATGTGCAGGAAGGTAATGATGTTAGCATGAGGAGGGAGAACCATCGAGAGGAAATCAAAAGACTTCTTTTTGGAGGATATAAAATTGACCCAATTTGGGGCCTAAAAATAGGTAGAGTTAATGTATTGGAAAACTAAGGTTGTGAGGGTTGTATAGAATGGCTAATTTATTTTTTTGGGGTTGTGAGGGTATTTATTTATGTGTCATGTGATATGTAAGTTGGGGTTAAGGTCAAAAACCATTATCCAAGTTTGAATTTCTGATGGGTCCTTAAAGGGACCTTTAAATAGGGTTGTTGGTCTATTTCTTGGGTTGGGATGCATAAATAAACCCCCTAGGGTCTAAACCATGATGGTAGGGGTCAAGTGGGCATACAATAGGCCCCAAGGACATGCTTTGACTCCTGAAAAGTCTTCATAATGAGGAGTGACGAATTTTGAGTAAAATATGGGGTGAAAAGATTGCGGAGTTGTCCAAGTGCATGTACCCCTCTTAAAGAAGGAAAAGACCCTCACTGATGAGGGAGGTACAGTTACACCTCCCCATCCAAGGGTTACAATTTGTGAGATTCCTTTATATTGGGGGAGGAAGAAGGAGGTGGGTGTTACCCACTTCTCCTCTTGGAGAACTTGAGTAGAGATGGTGGGAAGAATGAGAAAGGGAAGAGGAGTCCACTCCTTTGAAAAGATAGGGATCAAGATTTTTTTGGCTTGGAGAGGAAAGATGGTTACAAGAGTTCAGTCCCTTTAGAAAAGAGATAAGTTCCTCCTATTTCCATTTATCCTTGTTGATTAGTTGTAAGAAAGTAATGTAATGTATGATTTTATGGTTGAAAACAAAAGTTAGAGAACCTAGATGCATGTATTGGTGTTGTGTTAGTTTAATCCCTTGTGAAATTGATAAAAGACTCCAATTATCTTCATGGAGCTTAAAGAATTCCTTGCTCGGGGGTATGGCTAGAGCCCATGAGGTTCCATAATTCCATTATGGTAGCGTGGAGAGCAAGCCTTCATGCATTGGTTTGTCAAGTATTTTATTTCCATGTATGGTTGTAATGGTGAGAGTTTAGTAAATAAATGGTATTTTATTGCAAGGGAGAATGATTTTTCCTTGATCTTGTATTAAAAGAAATATTATGTGGAAGAAATTGTTCATTTCAATTGCAGAGATATAGGTAAAGACGAAACAAAACTAGTTGGGGTTGGAGAGTTACAAATAAGATAAGTATTAGACAAACTAAGACTCTCATAATGAAATCTGACTTTTTAAATATTTGATTTATCATTAGGTATCATTTAGATGTGCAAGTGATTTAGAAAGGGTAGCATCCTTACTATTGCTCTGTTTCATTCAAGTATGAAGTTGCTACCTTAAACTCATTTTTTGTAGAGAATAAGGTTATTACTGTTTTCTTTGGGGAGAAATGAGTTACGAACGTAAATAATATCTTAGATTTGCATATATATCATGGTCACAGCTTGTAAATCCTACATGCAAATATTAGGAATAAATAGATCAGTTGTTGTCCGAAAGTAAAATTACATCTTATAAATTTGTTAAAAAAAAGTAAGAAGAAAGAAAAGAGAGAAAAAGAAACAAAGAAAAAAAGAAAGAGAGAAAAGCGTAGGGAGATTTGATTATACTTGGTTATCATGGCAATAAGTGAAGCCTTATGAACACTGGTTAACCTGGAACTCTTATAAACACTTAGTTAACCTACGCATTGTAATAATATTCATTGCTAAATATTATAGTACTCAAGCTTTCTTTTCTTCCTAAACTAATTTAAAACTAGTGTAAGGGAAATCGTTGATGTTGCCCAATCTTAATATATGGCGGTTCCACGTCTTAGATCACACGTCAGGTGAAAGACTATTATATACTAATACCCAGCAAATATATATATATGTGCACAGCCTTGACTGCGGCCTGTGCAAGCCAATATCTTTGCATAGGGTAGCCAATGATTGTGTTGTGAGGCGTGTTCCTCCTTTCGACCTGGAGGAGTACATTAAAATAAAATAAAAAGCAGAAGGGGTAGCAAGAAAATAAGACTTGTTATTCACAGATCAAGAAATAAATAAATGGAAAAAGGCGATTAACTTAGCATAAGTAAATGTCAACAAACCCTCTCTTTCAAGGCCATAAGGATGCATGGAAGATTATCAATCAGTATCTCCATACAGAAACAGGCGTAAAAATCGCCTCCAATATATGTTTCAACTGTATCTCAAACCAAGGAAATACCAGATTAAATGTGAAGATGTAAAATGAAACAACACCTGCTACTCCTTCAATGGTGTAGGTACTCGAGGCTACTACTCTGGCTGTAGGCATTAGGTAAGCATCATTGATTTAGAGGGAAGGTGGTCGAAGTTGCTATTAGGTCAACTAGTTAATTCGTGAATGTTGCCCACCTTATAAATGCTTTGCTTTGGATATCTGCAACCTGTTGAGCAAATGTCCCTTCCTGTTAGAGGCAAACGTAATCTTTACGCAGCCTTAATGGCTGGCAATTGAATACTGTGATGTTTAGACTTTTATGAAATGACCTCAAGGTGGTTTCGAATAGGTCTGCCAAACTTTGAAGTAGTTGGGATTGTTCCATCATCATGGTACCCATCTCTTAAATACCTCTTCTCCTTTTGCTGTCGTCCATATCTCTAAGTGTTGTCCTCCTTTTGTATTAAATGCAGCATGGGAGAGTGTGATGCACTCAACTATATCGACAACTCTCAAAGCTACACCCATTACTAGGATCTCAAGGGTAGATGTGGACCACCGATTACAGTTGCCATTATTGCTTAAACTGTTATGGTAGCCTGACTTATTATTTAGATCCTCATCCAGCCATAACTCATAATGGAAAATAATATTGCTGATCACAATCATTTCAACATTTCTCTAATAGTCTTAAAAAGAATATATATACGTATGTTGTCATTAATATTTAAGTTTAAAAGAGTTGAGCGTATCTAGAAGATCTCTTGGCTCACTCAACAAGAGTAAGGTGCAGCAGTAGGAATATTTATGTCTGAAGGAAATTCTGACCCTCATGTCTGTCAGATTGCCATACTCTTAATCCCCTAAATCACCATTGTTACTCATGAATTGTTTCCAAATTATTCTTTTAATTTATTGCTGCCTCTTCATTCACTTAATCATTGCTTATTTGGATACTAATCAAGGTCATCTTCTTCTTGATTTGCTGCCTTGTAATGTATTACTCATTGCAATATTGTGATCTTCTCAACTGCTAAATATATTAATCTCATAAATAATTGTTGTATAGTAACAAACGTAACCTCTCCTTTAAATAAAATAGGATTGTTTTTTTAAATAGAGGCTCATTACTGCACATAAAATATAATATTCTTTTAATATAGTAGTCTGTGCATGCTATTTCTTTTTATGAATCTCGGTAAGAAATTATGATGGCAAGTGAATGAATTTAGCCAAATTAATAAATAATGTATTTGAGCAATAACTGATGAATGAATGGGAAAGTAATAATAATATTATTATAAATCTACTTGAAGTTATATTGGGAAAATTATGTTAATATCATGGTTAATAAAACTATTATATTGGTTTAATAAAATAGCATTATCAATAGTAAAGTAATTTCGGATTAAAAGTTAATTTTATTAATTGTTTCGTGATAATAAAAATATTATTGATAATATGAGAGAATAAGATATTGATAAGTGATTTAACAATAAAAAAGGATGGTTTTAATATCAATTTTTTTTACAATGATGTTAATTTTATAGTTACTATCTATTCATATATATAAATATAGTATTCTAACAATTAAGATTGGAAACATTATGAAAATAAATAAATAAAAATAATAATAATAACTCTTGCATATATATATCATTATAAGAACATTGACATTAATATTATTGATTATAACTTTAGTACATTTACCAATTTTAATATTTTGAGTAAAAATAAAATAAAAGAAAATATTTAAATAAAATAATAATAAACATTCATCTTATCCTTTTAAATCTTATCCTTGAGATAAAACAAGAAGTAAAAATATTTGCACAAGTTCGATCTTCTTTTACTTTAAATTTTAGCCTTGTGAGTTAAAACAAGAAGTAAAAAGATTTACACAAGTTCAATCTTCTTTTACTTTATTATTAGCTCCCATTAAATAATATGAGCTTACATTGGTAAAAGGAAAATATAACATTCATTAGAGTAAAATGAAAATAATAATAATAATAATAATAATAATAATAATAATAATAATAATAGTGTAAAGTGAAAATATAACATTCAATAGATTTTTATCCTTATCTTTAATAATATTGGTATAATAGGGTACTAAGCAGTAAATTAAAAAGTGAATTGATAGTAATATCAATTTTAAAATTTTGATAGCAAGGGTATCAATAAAAGAGTTATTAAGAAACACTTTATGTTGATAAATAAGTAACACTTTATTAGATTTAAGTAAAATAATAGTATTAGTAAATTATTAAAGGGGTAATATTGTATTAGGATAGAATTAATGAAAACATGATTTTAGTAATATTATTTTTATAAATCAATAACACTATTGTTGGTTTGGCTAAATAGTAATAAAATTAATAGTGTAACCAATCAGTAAACATTATTGTTATAATGGTTAAATAAGGATAATGTGATCAATGTTAAATTGAGATACTATTATTATGTTGGCTAAATAAAAGAAATAATATATTATAACAATTTGAGAGTTCACCTTAATATTATTATTATTCAATTTAAGGTGGTTTAAAATAGAGGTTAAATTGGTAGCAAATTAATCCTTTTTCATTAAAGGCCCAAATTGTCCCAAAAGTTATAAATGCTTAAATTTTCAAGCATGATTGACATAAAAGTTGTGGCATTGTGTTTAGATTCAATGCTAAATGTGGGCATGACACTTAGCCAAAGGTAATAATTACCTTACTAATGTGTTTCCAAAAAAAAAAATGTTGCATTTTCTAGTGAAAATTTTAGGCATGACATCATACATGCGACAAGATTAGCTCAAGACTATGGTGAGTCAAGAGGCCTCCCAATCCTTTACACATAAAGGAATTTTACGTAGCTCATGGGGATATTGAGGGTGGCACTTGTTGGTATGAAACTTCTGCACCCAGTGCTAACTAACTTTCGTTAGGAGGCACATTTATTTATAATGGCTTGGAAGAGCTTGGCCTTAGCTTTTTTACCACTGGGGTCATTCCCACCTTTCAAAGCAGGGTGGCAGGTCGTCTAAAAAGGTAAACAATAGTGAGGAAGTACACTTAGTTTCTGATCATCCCAGATCGCACGAAGTGCAAGGAGAGACCATATTTTTATGCCTTTGCCTCACACTCGCATGGGGTTCATTTTAAGCACCAAATCCAAATATGTGGTGTGATTGTACAAATTTCAAAGATGTGCTTTTGGTCACACAAGATTGCCGATTGGTGTGAGAGGAGAGCATACACACTTTCTAAGACAGTTGTAAATCACCAAACACGAAGGGCACTTGTTGATTTTAACTTGTGCTTATTATTTGAAGACACTTGTAAATTTTAAACCAATGAAATTTTATGCATGTTCATTTTGATGCCCATGAGTGAAATATGTATATTGTTGTTCTTTTTAAACCTTATGAGTGAAAAATGCAAATTATTTTTAGAATTATGATCCTGATGCAAGTTGTAGTTGGAAAACAAACAAAGGAAAAATTGATTAGAAGTTCTAAAATAAAAGAGCTCATTTTTTTTTTTGTTTCTAAAGAAATATTTTTTGGGAGCTCCAATCCAAATCCACATGCTAGAAACAAAAATTTAGTAACAAAAAACCCTATTCTACTTAAAAAAACCCAAAAGAAAAATAAAAAACAAATTGAAAAATTGAAAATTTATATCAGACATACAATTGCGTCGTTCTTTTTAGCAAATGTATCACTTTGTTCCATCAGACCAGAGCGATTGTGTCGTGATTTTGAATTCAAATTTTCCTATCTATGGTTGCCTCCAACATATGCATACTTCTTTTGATCAGATGCATTGTTTCCTGTCAAATGTGTCACTGTTTTGAGAAAATGTGTCATTTCGTACTAGCAATCTACAAAAAAAAAAGGAAAGTCATACGAAATCTTGCAAAAATATTTCTTCACATCGGCTTCACCAATGTAAGATGGGGAAAATCAATCTAACGTAGATAAAGTGATAGCCACAACACTTCTAAGCTAAAAACCTCATCTAAAAGAAGAGAATAAAAACAAAGAGGAATAAAATGAATGCATTCAAAATAAAGCACTCCCCATTGCAGTTGATTCACTTCTCTTGTCTTTCCTATTTATTCTTTTGTCAATATTGCCCTCAAATTTGTAGTAGAACTTGTGAAAATACCTGCAAATTGTAAGCAAGAAAGTTGGAGATAAGTGGCTATTAAGGCAAAAATGAAGGAGGAAGGTTGCTTTTATATATAGCCATTCAAACGAATGGACAAGATTAAACTTTTAGAAAGATGCCAAGATCAATGGTGGAGGATTGATGCACCAAGAATATAATATTCATGGGAGGTTTATGACGCCAATAGCTATGACAAAGATGGCTATGAGAGAGACAGTTATGATAGGAATTAATGAGCAAATGGAGGAAATAGATGAACTAAAAATTGGAAAATAATTAATTCATGAGACAACAATATTTGACCAAATGGAGAATAAATAATTCTTTTGAATTATTTATTTGAGAAAAAGAGGAAATGGGAATTTAATTAAAATGATTATTCAACCATTTTAATTAAATAAGAGAAAATGGAAAAGAGACATTAAATAACTAACTTAGATTAATTATTTAATGGGGGAGAAAATGACAAGGGATAATTAAATAATTTTGATAATTATTTAACTATAGAGTCTGAATTAAAAGGAAAATGAATAGTTAAATAACTAATAGTAATTATTTGACTATAGACGAATGATGAAAGATAAATAATTAAATAAATAATATTTTATTTAATTATTGAAGAAGGGTATGTTAGCGACGCTATTAAATTTACTTAATTGATCTAGATAGAATAAATGTTAGGAAGCGAATTAATTAAATAACTAAAAAATATTTAATTCATAGAGGAATATGATCAAGGATAATCAAATAATTAAAATGATTTAATTATTGAAGGAAGACAACCAAGAAAAATGATGCTCGCAGACTTAGGACATTTTTCATTGTCTACAACTATGGTACTCTGGGCATACCACACTAGATACAAACAGTCTACAAAGCACACTCCTTTTGATCTCTTTTGTAGAATGGAGGCCAACCTACCTCTAAATTTCATCGTACATAACCTCTACACAATACTAGCCTTAAGACTCACTAATGAAGAATCCATCAAATATTTACTAGAAGAACTAGATAAACTAAATGAAGAAAGACAACTGGTGGCACACCATCTATGGATAGAGAGGTAAATACATAAAGCATGGAATGACCAAAAAATCAAGTCTAAACAATTCAAATTTGATGATATGGTCTTACTCTATGATAGGAAATTCAAGAAACAAGGCAAACTAAAAGTTAGATGGTTAGGCCCTTATCAAATTAACGACATTCTTGAATTAGGAGCAATAAAATTAAGGATATAAGATGATACAATATTGCAATACTTTGTATATGGAGCATTTATTAAACACGATCATATTAATCTTGAGTATAGCTGACTTGAAGACAAGACAAGATTTTGAAAGGGGGAATGATGTTGACAAGAAAGATAGAAGACATGAGATAAGATAGATATAGTAGAGATAGGAAAGAAAGAGCATATAAAAGACTATATATAGAGTATAGAGGAATATATATGATGTAAAAAGGATATATAAAGATATATGAATGTACTCAATTGATATTAATAATATATTAATACCAAAATTATATCTATATTGTGAACTATGTGATATTCTATTATATGTGGTTAACTAGTTGACATTATGTTCAAATCAAACCATTGCTACCTTTATAAGACTGACTTCGGGGTATAAACTACAACAATCATAAATTACTTGGAGCTTAGAACTTTGCTTTGTGTTCCCTAGTTTTTTTGCTAATTTAGTAATCAATAGAAAATTATAGTTACACTATATTAAGAATATCCATTCTCCTAACACAATAAATTTTTCTAGAGAAATTTCAGTAGAATAACCCCTTATAAAATACAAGTCTCTTAATACCTTTATCCAAGCATCTAATATATAAAATAAGTTGAATCCTAAAATCACAAACATTTTCAAAGTCATGGGCTAAATCTAGCACGAAATCTTCATTAAGTGTTCCAACACTCAAAATCAATGATGAGTCAAATAATCCAATAATAACATATTCCTTATGTGTCATAACCACCCACTAATTTGGGTGTGCCATTTTGATTTTTTCTCCTTTAGAAAAATGCTCTTTGATGTGTCATAAATTGGTCAAAAGTCTTTAGAACTTTTTTGGTTCACCTTGTAACTACCTCTTATATGCTTTATACACATCGTAAAATCTATTACATCTTACTATAACATTAGCTTCTTCTTTTTTAACAAAAGGCCAGAAGCCTATAATTATATTGATATAATATATTTTAATACATATAGAGTATAATGTTTGATAAGAAACTTCAAAACCAGCTGATAACTATTGTCACTATTTAGAATTACATACCAAACCTTATTACCAAACCATATCACACAAAAGACTATTATAGTTTTAATCAAAATTGATCTTTTTTAGATCATTACATAGTAAACCCTATCACCCTGACTTCATTTTTACAAGACACCATAATATAAATTATATGTGGCATAATATGGTACCTCAAGTGGGATGAATTTTTTCATGTGGACACATTAAATAATATAAAAATATAAATAAATTGATAATTAAAATTTTCAAGGTGTATAGAATTTAATCCCAATAGTTTCCTCGTTATATACCTTACATAAAAATAATAAAAAACAAACATTATATTAGCAGAGATTAATAGGACCAATGTTAGAAGTAGAGGTGTTGCTAGTAAGGCTGAGGACCCTTCTGTCCAAAGAAAAATTGATAATCTAATGGATTCTCTTAATACTGTGGCAGAGGAAACCATTAATCTAAAACAAAATTTGGAAGGAAGAATGTTATCCATTGGGGATAAATTTGATAAGATGTGGAGTGTTGTGACGAAGGTTGGAGATGCCTCTAAGGTCTTGGCTATTTCAGACTTTTCCAAGGTGATCTCCCCTATGACTACTACGAAAAAAGAGAAAGGAGAATGTGTCTACTGATGATATTGTTGTTGGGGGTAAGCTGATGGATGCAGAGTGTGCTGGTGAGAAGGGTGCTATTAAAGGTAGTGTTTTGAGTGGTGAGGTAAAAACTGGTGGGCCGGGGGTCAAAACTAGAAACAGAATGAAAGCTCGGGTCAGGGCCTTGGGTATTGAGGTGTCTGATACTGTGGATAATGTGAAAAATTTGGCTGATAGTGAAATGGAAGTTGTTGAGATTCTGAACAATATGTAGTGTTCTTGGTTGGTTACCTTCTTTTTGCCTACTTTTTGGTTGTTGGTTCGCTACCGTTGGGTTGATTGTTGTTTAATGTTGTTATCTTTTTTTATCAGCTGTTCTTTTTTGTAAAGGGTTCTGGGCCACTTCAAAACCTTTTTTTAACCTCCAATCAAAACTATTTGCTAAGGTTCATGAGGCCCATAGAATCATTACACCATCTTAATTTCTTTGTGTTCACCAAATTCATTAAAGTATCTGTAACATTCACCAAAGTATCTAACTTCTTTAGCCATCCTTTCGTCCTCCATGATATCTCAAACAAAATGGTACTACATATTAGTGTGCTTTGTTCAACTATGAAATGAGATTCTCTATGAAGATAATGGTAATTTGACTATAATAACTAATACTCATCAATTCTTAACTTATCCCATCATTGAACATAGTCTCTAAATAAAGACTACTTCCTTACACGCATGAATAATTGCTAAATTTACTCTACCTTTGTAGTGGAAAGAACAAGCACAAATTATCTCTGATTCATCCAAGTGATTGCATCATCGAATATACTAAACACATATAGCCATTGGTAGACCTCTTCCTGTCAACATCTTCTATCTAATTTGAATTTATAAATCTTTATAAATTCATTGGCATACTATGAAAGAGGTGTTTTTAGTTAGCTATAGTTTCAAATTCTATCTCTACTCTCATGAAATTTCCCTTGTTTGTATTGTTCGTGCGAATATAGTGAAATATAAAGACAAAGAGGATGATCAAACCATTATGACTTGGGAGTCAATATTTGATGGCTAGGAGCTCTAAGATCATTTGGATGATCCCTATGCGATAGGCCCCCTTCTTCTCTTGGAATTGCAATACTACTTAGTAGTTTGATCACTTCTTTTTTATGTTTTCTTGTGTAGACCTTTCAATAAATGATCTCATTTTCTCCATACTTTTCATCTAGTGTATTATGCTTAAAATATATATATATATAGAAGTTGGACTATTAATTAAAAATTTTGATATAGTCATTGAAAAATATAAATAACAATTTAATTAACTTCAAGTTAAACGAGTTTCATTATATATTTTTAATTAATGTAAAAGTCATCTGAAAATATTTAATAATAATTGATACAAAAGAACAAATAATAAGTAAAAATTGACAAAAAAAATTAATGATCATTAATATAAATAAACATGAATAATATTAACAAACATGTCAATTCAATAATTCATAATAATATATAAGAGAATTTATCAATATAATTATGCAAATATTTTAACTTCAAATGTTTTAGATCACACTATAGTCATTTTAATATTCTCTTCTATTGTTTGAATCCATGTAGAATGGTGCTCTTGGGCAATATCTTGGTTCATCCTCATCCAGGCATGTATATTCAACCTCAACATTGGTAACAACTAGTGCATAAATCGATGTTTTATTTGGAATTATGTCGATCTTCTCATAAGATTGCTCAAACCTTCCACATTTTAAGGACACATGCGTGTGATCTTAATTATCATTGTTTTCACATTTACACTTACTTATTTGTACACATTGTCTTCGTTAACTTTTCTACCATTACTCATCAAAATACATCTCTTCACATAACTTTCCCTACATATTATGTGTTTGACACTACTATTACCTATCACCTTTAGATGATTTTACATGGATTTAAATAACCCTTTGACCACAACCTCTATAGCATAGTATGGAATTAATCCATAGGAAAATTTTGTACACCTTTATGTACCAACAACATTTTTACCCAAATCAACATTTATTTAAATAATTGATAATATAAAGCAGACAAACTTACTCAAAGCTTCATCATCTATAGAATAGGTTTATATTATAAATTAGAAAATATATGAATTAACATACCTCTCACAAATATTTCTACTCCACATTTCCATTCTAAATCTAAATGCTTAAATTGAGTTTAGGGGTTATGCAATAAATTGTATATGAATACTTTGTTGTTGGTGAATCCATCCTAATAGCTATTCAAATAGATGTTTAAGTAGTTCAATTTAAAACTCTTCATATAAATAATTTCCAAACAAATATTCTCTTCATTCTTGAGTTTTTTCACTTACTAATGCTCAAGCTCCAATATACTTTTTTATTTTGTGTGAAAACAATCTATATATATCATTACACATTATTTGACAAGATATCGCAATAACTACTATGGCTTCAAAGAAGGTGTCAACAATGGAACACAAATTTAACAATCATACCTAGGTAGTAATTAATGCATTCATGTATTTTATGGTTAATTTCTCATTCTAGCTTCTACACATTGACACTATAGTCCTAATACTTACCCAACACACAAAAATATTTTATTACATTCCATAGAGACTTGTACTAAAATAATAAAAAGGATATTAAACATGACTACTCAAGATAATACATTATATTTGCACAAAAACAAATAATCATTCATAGTAATCATTGTTCATATATACTAGAACTACACTTATCTCTATTTATTTATCTATCACCATCAACATCCCATTTTCTATATCTATTAAATAATAATGTGGGGTTATATAGACAAATGGTTCCCCTCAATTCTCAAAACTATGCATGCTTAGAATATATATTTGCATAACTTTTTATTGAATATTTACATATTTAAATATGCACGATGCTTAAATATTGTGCTAACCAAAATCTATAATGAAAAACATGTGTGCAATATTTAACTTGATATAAATTCTAATAAGTTACACATTATGGTGTCAATGGAATATTTATAATATTTTAAGATTCTATGCTATATAATGAAAGGATACGACTTTTTTATGATTTCTAATGAACAAGGACTATCCCTAATTACAAGATCCTAGATATTCAAAATGAGGTATTTTGACATGCAAGATGATAGATCACTACTAAATTTTTTAAGGGGTTGTCTTGTAAAAAAAAGAAGAAAATTTGAATTTGAATTAGGAGGACAAGATGAGATGACATGAATTTTCCCATAGGATATAATCATGTCCATGATCTAGACTAAGATATAGGCATAGATACAAAAGAATCATATAGACTATTGGAAGCTAGGCAAGGTTGATTGGTTGATAAGATTAAAGTAAGGTCAACTTATATGAAACATAAGAAAATACATAAAATAAAGATTCTAAAAGATAGGTTATGGACTTTTATCCCTTAAAAATAGGATTATTTTTATTTATTAACATATAACTAAATATTATCCCATTTTATTTTAGCAATGCTTCTACTAATGTGGGTAATTGTTCCCTCATTGTTAGATTATTGAGGAAACACCTAACTTTTGATCTCTTTGTGGAGTGGTCTAAGTCAACCTAAAAATTCTTAACTACTCCTAAAATTGCTCAATGTTGGATTATGGTTTCCTTCTCATTTGCATTAAATCCTTGGGCTGAAAATTTGTAGGAAATAATGGTCCTTGGTTCTTTAAACAATTCAGCCTTTTTATTACTCTATGGACCCCCTTTTTGATCTTGCAATTATTAAAATGACTACAATCCCAATCTATATTTGACTGTATAAAATATGATTGATTAGGTGGACTCTTTTGTGAAGTTGGACTCTGAGTCGGTGGCCCCTTCCACAAGGTTCACTAGGGTTTACGTCATGATTGATATTTTAAGACTTGTGCATCAATCTATCATAATACACTCTTCTTATGGAACCTTGACTTAGTTCTTAAATTATGAAGGTTTAACTCTTAGATGCTTCCGATGTAACAAGATTGATCACTTTTTTTTTGGATGCACTACAATTAAATCATCAAGTGCTAGGGTGATCAATCTCAAAAAGTGGATAAAAAAGTAGGCATCCCCATACTTTGATTTCATTTGGTACAATCATGGTAAGTTCATGGAACTTCACCAAGATAATATTCTTATTCTTATGACTCTTTTGGATTCCTCAAATTCTATGATCCCTCCTTGCTCAAGTTACTATCCCATTAAAAATGACTCATGTAGTATTAATCATTTTTTTGTAAAGGAGGATGGAATCTCTAATGAAGGGGGCAATTTTACTTTCATGGATCAACTAGATTTTGAGATTATTGATCTCCTTAAATCTGATGATGTGGTTGTTCCCTTCAAGAAATGTTCCATTGCTCAATTTTCTAGCCACATCTCAAAACTAAATATTTCTTGGAAAGAAGAAATGATGAAAATCAGAGGTAAAGAAACTTCAATTTGGAGGTAGGGATGTTGTTGAGGATGGTTATCATTGGACCATGGATTCTCTTCTTACTAGAAGAAGAAGGAAGGGCTTAGCAAAATAGACCTGATCACCAAGTCTTTCTTAAAAAGGGTTCTAGTTGTGTATAGTTTTGGTCTCATCTTGTTACTTTCTAATCTCTTATTGAAATTTGTGTTCATAGTCTCTTGTTGGTTTCTTTAGACCTCTCCTCCACTAAGTTAGTGTTATTTATTAATTAAGCTCCCCCTTAGTGGGTCTAAAGCTATTCTCTCCATTTTTTTTCTTTCATTGAGAGTTAGCCTTTACCCCACAACTTATCCATAAAAAAAAATACTATCCCATTTTATCTGTCATCTCTTTTTCCCCTATTAGGAACCCTATTAATGAAATCAAATAAAATTACCATCGATCCTAGTAATTTTAGGTGTTTATGGGGCTTAGGTTTGTAATGCCCCGTATTTTAACCTAAGGAATGTTGCAATTGTCTACGAAAGTGAAATATTTTTTTTTAAAAGTGTTAATATTAATTTTATTAGTTGCATACATTCTCTAAGTTAGGCGACAACACACTACTTGAGAATCCCATAGACAACTTTAGTATTTAGCATTGCATGTATTTAATTAACATAAACTTAAAAGTAAATATTGCATAACATTTGGATTCCATTCAGGAAAGTATAAAGTACAAATAAGATTCTTACATTGCATTTGAAATGACATTACAATACTCATTCTTCAAATGAGATAGATCAAATAATAGTTTACAATTACATATTACAAACGTTCACCTCATAAACAATTGAGGGATGTTACAAATACAAGATTTCCAATGATACAATCAAGGAAGTACACATATATCCAAATACGAGCTCTTCATCCATGAAGCTCTCATTGCCATGATCAAAAACACTGGGGACCCAACGGAGTAAGGTGCATGTTCCACCCAACCATGTGGTACCCGTAGGTCCACCCCCCATGCTAGGAGATAGTAATAAGGTTCCCTAGACATAACCTACAAACCCTAGACACAAGTAAAACCATAGACCAATCTACACAAGTACACACTTAACTTTTGGTTACATTGCTTCAAGAATTAGGATAATCAAATATGCTAAGATCACAAGGTTACTACTATTTTAGGTGGAGTATCATCACAATGTTGCATAGGTTACCCTGGTGTTTCTTCCTAGGTTCCAACCCCCAACTTGGGTTACCCTAGTAACCTCTTACGAAACCTGGCCCCTCATGCAAACTGTTGTGGAATCAAATATCTTTTAAAGTAACAAGATATTGATTTTCCATTCCAAGCCTTCTCAACTTATTCTCAAGACTGAACTAGCCCTTGAGTCTATAAGCGGGGCTTATTAATCTAGTTAAATATTTTAGAATACCCATTGTGTTGATTTAGTTTTTACTGACTTACTAACTCTACATGAGTTACCCAGGCACCACTTTGTGTGCCGGCCCTCACATAGAGCCACTCCCCTAAAAATAACATAAGGAATCTAAGTTCCCTAACTAAGGTAAACAAGGTGTACAAGAATACAGCATATATTTCTACACATTTCATAACGAACATCAAGTCTATGTTCATAAAACCAGGTGTCTAAATACCATGCAAAACCATGTACACAACCTTAATCAACACAATAATTCTATTTAAACAATAACAACTCCCACATTATACAACTTGTCTGGAAGACTTGTACATCTAATACATTCCCAATTTGACCAATAAAAGAGAAAATACTATTTAAAGCAAATAAAGAAAAATAAACATCTATTATTAGGATTTACTAAATTCATTCATTACAATCATTCATCTTTTGCAGCTACTCAAAATTAACATGATTCAATTTGCAATACTAAAATAGAACTAATTTTCTAATTTCCAATTTCCACAATCATGCTTAATAATAAAATTCAACTCCTTATTACAATAAATCAATATAGTATCATCTTCATCTACATTTAAATGTTTTATTTCCTCAACACCTAGTTAATTTAATTAAAAATTTTTATTATATATAATTGAGTATGAAAATAATTCATATATATATATATATATAATAAAAATACAGATATTATTTAATAATTTAACAAATACTAAATTACAAAATCAACCAAATATAGTAAATATAGATATATATATATATATATATATATACTATATATTATAATTAATATATAATATACATAACACATATATATTTATATATATATTCGTTTTCATTAAATCGTGATTAATTTTATACCAATCGAATTTTTCTTTTGAACAAAAGAAACAAAGTTTTAAAACAAAAACACGGGCCACTCCAGGCAGCCTCCACTGTGGAGGGTACGCTGCATGTGGGTCAGTGTCTCCTCCACAGATCTGTGGAGGGCGCTACCTCATAGCAGCCGCTCCCCCACAGAACTGTGGTGGGGCTGCCTCACAACAGCTGCACCCCACAGTGGGAGCGACAGGTTGGGGATAACCCTAGCCCCTCCCTGTTTAATAATACATGCAAAAATAAATCTAATCTGAATTTAAATTTCAGATTTTATTTTTTTTAATAATTTCCCATTATGCTATGCGGAAATTTAAACATATATTTTTAAAGAAAGTAAATTTTCAAACCCCCATCTCGCCCGCACGACGATTTTTCATAATAAACCCTTGTTAAAATAAAATTTATTTGGAATATATATTCAAGTTCAGATTGCATATTTTGTATAGCATATATATATATATATATATTTAACATTCTTATAAATCAAAACTAATTGCTCAAAAAGAGCAATTGTAAATAAAAAAATTCTTTTTCTTCAAACAGATTTGATCAAATAACACAGAAATTCTCAATTTTGGGATTTCGATTTTTGCATCAATAAACATTTCACACAAAATTAAATCCCCAATTTCTTTTCTACAATTGTCACAGAGATTTCTTTTAATTTGTTTTGAATCACTTCTTTTGTTTAACAATATTCTTGAGGTTGCTCTATAATTTTTATAAAACCTTACTTTCTTGAAATTCTCACAGAAGAATATCAAATCACTACAGAAAGATTTTCTACAGACAATTTGCTGAGAAGAAGGGTTTAAACAAAAATTTCTTTTCACAAGCAATTTTTAAAAGTAAACAAATTAAATACATAGGGAATACTGTTTTTGTAGCTTTGAAAATAATACTTGGCTGTAAAAGAGAAATTTGTTGCCTGTTGCGTGCAATCCTCCAAAGCTCCTCCAGCAATACCTAGAAGAAAACAAATACTAAACCAAAAAAAGCTTCTTCCAGCAAATTAAAATCCCAGATCAAATTTTACACAAATCCATATTTATTTCCTAGAACCCTTTTCTTTTTCATTTCGTGAAGTAATCTTTCTTTTTCCCCAATCCATAAAAATCTCCTCAATCCTCAGAAAGAAAATTTAATTTAACTACCACACATGTCGAGAAAGAAAATATCTTCAACAAACTCACGCAATCTTTTTTTTCTCCTTATCAAAAATTGAATGCCTTTCAAGAATTAAAGAATTCAAATTTTAAAAATGCAATTTCCCTTTTCCTTATTTAATTTTATTTATTTAGCAATTAAAATACCATTTCCCACAAAACAATTTAATTTAAATTAAATCTATTCACACAATTAAGGTAACTTTAATTTAATTAATTAATTTATTTAATTAAATAATTTTAATCTCAGTGATCAAATTACTTAACCAAACAAACTAATTAATTAATTAAATAAAATGTAAGACTTTAGTTTCAACATTTAAAATTAATTTAAATAAATAGTAAATTAAAGAATAATAAACTATCATTAAATTAACAAAATTTTCCTTTCAAAACAATTAATCCAATCAAACACAAACAAGACCACCAAAGACTCCAGACTAAAACTGACAATATATTGTGACTGGGTTTAAGACTAGACTAGGATAAACCTTGTTACTACCTCCCAATCAACATTTCCGTTGAGTCTTGACACGCTCAGACCTGAGTAACTAGGTGGAGTTAGTGTCATGTACCTGCAATCCTGCAACCAAATAAATGACATACATATATATATAATCCATTGTACAAACACAATGTGCAGAGAAAATCACATAAATCACAGGGCACTCGCAAGCGAGTGATGCAACTCCATTCTCCACACCAATACACATCACAACAAACTGACAATTAAATAATAGTTAATCTACCATAAACATATATATAACAATAACATTTGAAGGAAACATTTACGCTAACACAAAGCATGTCAGAAAATCAATTATCACCATACAATGTTTCATCATATCATAAAACGAATCCACTATCACTCTAAGGTCAACAATCAAAATATCCAAAACAAAATACCAAAGTCTATCAAAGTGAAAACATGCTAACATAAAACATAAGCAAATTGGAGGGGTACTACAAGGTTAGTAAGAAATTTGGTGTGGTGTTAATGCATTTTTCCTACTAATACAATTTTGGGCGGATTTTTGGGTTATGATATCACCCCTATAGTGGTGAACCCTCATGATTTGGCTTCTCCTTCTACTTGTAAGGAAGGTAAGGTAGTGGAACAACTTCCTACACTATTCTTGAGAGGAGAATAACGTAAAATTTTTACAGAACTTTAACAGTTATAGAAACTTAAACAAAAATAAACATAAATATAATGCATACCACAACACAATGATTTATGTGGGGAAAACCCTTTCGGGAGAAAAAACCCACACTCCAAAAGCCACCCAATAGATCATTCAAAAATAAAAAAGATTACAATATATTGCAGAGAAAGCTTCTCACATGAGTATCACCACTTAGAGATCCAGAGGCAACACAACTGCTATTAGAATCTCAAAATAAATTACAATACACACCCATAATACAATGCCCTCATAAAATAGGGTTTCCTTCTAGGGAAAATCATGGTAATAAAATATTGGTCGTTAGATATGAGACATAATAATGAATGGTCCAAATTTACAATAATAAAATATAAATAAAATTTTCCTTTCAGGGCTGCTGCCCTTGAGCCCTGCTAGGGGGCGCTACCCCTGCACCCTAGCCGGGGGGATGATCCCCTCGGCCCCTAACATGGGGGGGATCCCCCATGCCCCCCCCGTCGTCATCAACTGAACAGTATCTTATGTATCATTAGTACCAGGTTATGTAATTGCAAGGTTGAGACACATATTCTCAACACTACTATGGTGTCTCAAGCATTATTTTCTACTATGGTTGGTGTGGAGGCCCATAATTTTTTCCATGTGCAATATAAAATTATTTTTCACTATTCAAAATCAAACCTTTTCCTTGTCTATATATGGGATGCAACTGAATATAAAAATTATTTTTATCATATTGGCTTAATTGGTAGATTCAATTTACTATGGCCATCTCTCCTTGACTTGAATAGGTAGGTGTTGGATTCATGGATGCCTCCTACAAAGCATAGAATCAAGCTTTATACTTTCATTAGGGGTTTCATCACTACAACTTTTCAATATGTTGACAATAAATAAGTAATTTTGGATGGTAGGTTGTGGATGTGGGGTCAACATTCACCTTTTTCAAGCCTCTTTCTAAGATTTTTAATATCATTCCAATTTGGGTTAGATTTCCTAATCTCCATCTCCAATTTGGGGGATTTCTAATGCAAGAGAATTCAGGGTGTAAGATTAATCTTGCAACCCCAAACAATTGTTTATTTTGGTTTCTATTAGGTTTGGTGAATAAATTTCAATAAGGGCTAAAAATGGTAGGGTTACTATTTTTAGTAAGTTGGAATTTGTGCATGTATGAACATGAAAAATTACATAGAGCTCCAAAATTGTGAAATGAATCCAATGGTGAATAAATCACTTTAATACCATTTATCATTTTTGAGATACTAATCTGTTCATTTTCAAAATCATTTACAAAATATTCAAAGTCAAATTTGGGGCACCTAGAAGTTTTGAATGGCCCCAAAAGATGGTAGAAAATACAAATTCTCCTAAGGGACCTTTGGTGGACCTTCATTTTTTGAGAGCTTTCCAACATTGTAAACGAGTTGTCAATCTGATGCCCCAGTCAAATTTTATGGCCCCTAGAAGTTGGACTAAAATTTGGAAATTTCCTTAGGATAGGAAAAGGAACAACTAGATTTATTTGGTGCCAAAATAGAAGTCACGTTTCATTAGTAAGTGGAAAAATCATATAAATTGGTCACAAATGGAAAGAGATACATTATGGATGAGAAGATAGATGAATTTCCTATTTTTTTAGCATAGAGTAGAGGTTGAGATTTTAGTGGCCATTATTGTCATTCATAGACTTGCATGTCTAATTTTTTGCATGTATTTGAAACCCATATTTCTGTAATACCAATCTTGTGACTAGATAATTGTATTACATTTGATCAAACATTTGTGTAGATGATTGCATGAAGATATAATAAAATTTGTAGGATGTTCCTAAAATGTGTTTGTTTGTGTATGGTTGTGTTCAAGGGAGAGTCTCCCTTCATCAAGTGGTGTCAAAGAAATATTTTCTAAGTGTGTAAATACATCATCAAATGTGAGGCAGTTTGTACCAAAACTTGTGGTTGTTGGTTCATAAGGGAAGTGATTAGAATTCCTCAACAAATAAATCATGGCAGTGGAAGAAATATTGTATCAAAAGAGGGTTTGAGAGTCCTATAGAGACAAGTTCAAGCACTTCAAGAGGATCTGCATTGAGGAATTGATCATAGATGATGAGGTGAAAGTGAAGATGGAGTTGAAGAAGAAGCACAACTTGAAGAAGAATAAGATGAACCAAAAGATCGTGATCAAGTTAGATTATTGAAGGCCCTCTCCAAGATTGGAAAAAGGGAAAGGATTGAATTTTCTACATACTCTAAAAATATCAATATTGAAGAATTGATCAATTAGATCAATGACATGGAAGAGTAATTTTTTAGTATGAAGAGATAGAAGATCTTGAGAGGATCAAATTTGTAAAGAAAAATTGAAATTTCATGCCAAAATTTGGTGGAAAGAAGTACAATTAGAAAGAAATAGAAGAGGTAAAGAGAAAATCATAAGATGGGATGAATGGTGAACTTAAAGAGATAGCTTATTCTTGATTATGAGTTAGATCTACTAAAATATATCCAAGGTTTGAAGCAAGTTGGTAAGTCTATTAAGCAGTACACAAAATAATTCTACAAGGTCATAATTAGAATACACCATTCAGAGGCCAACAAGGAGATGGTAGCCCATTATATAAATGGGTTGAAACCAAGTATTCAAGAAGAGTTGAGTTTCATTAGAATAATCACTATAGAATATGCTTATCAATTTTCCCTCTAGGTAGAAGAGAAGCTAAATAGAAGACTTGAAAGCAAGAAAAGAGGAAGAGGTCATGGTGGAAGGACTAGTGGAAGATCCTATGGAGGACAAAATGAAGATCAAAAGAAGAATGAAGAAGTTGGTCCCATTAAGAACCAAAGAGGAGATAATTATTATTGCCCTCATGACCAAAATAATGATGACCAAATAAGAAGAGGAATACCTAGATGAGGACCTATGAGAGGAGGCTTTAGAGGAGCTTGTTTCTAGTGTGGATAAGGACGTTGAGTCTATGATTGTCCAAAACATCAAGGAAGAAAAAATAGAAGACCTAAAGGTAATGCATGAATTGAATGCATGTAGATGAGGAAGTTGAATCTAAGCATTCTGAAGATGCAAAAAGAGGAGAGTGTTGGTTACCAAGAGAGCATTGTTGAATGAAGAAAAGGAACCAGTTCAAAGGAAGAGTTTATTTTGCATAAGGTGCAAAGTTGGAGGTAGATTTTGTGATGTTATTATTGATAGTAGAAGCATAGATAATCTCATTTTAGAAGAGATTGTTAACAAGTTGCAATTGGAAAAGAAGAGGCATCCACATCCATATCAAATTGTATGGTTGTAGAAAGACCATATCACTTGGGTCAATGAATTTTTTTGAGTGAAGTTTTAAGATTGGGAGTTACCATGATAAGGTATTATGTGACATCATGCCCATGGATGCATTTCATTTTTTACTACAAAGGCTATGGAAGTTTGATTTGTGATTTGTCCATGATGGCCATGCTAACACATATTCCCTAGCAAAGGATGGAGTTTGTCATAATTTGAAGCCCTTAAAGGAGGTAGTAGGAAAGGTATGTGGTAATACATGAGTTTATTTGTGTAGACATATGAAATTGACCTAACACCTATCATACATACTATGTCGCCAAAAAATGTGTAGTTGACATTTTTGTGCTCACTTGAGTCTTTCTTATGGACTTTGGCTTGATTTTGCCTAGTTTAATGTTGTAATGTGGCCAACACATTCACATTAGGTCTTGGACCCTTTTGAATCATTAATACTTCTAGGATGTCTTGTAAAAGTGTTGTAACCCACTTTCACACTTTTCTAGGACCCTTTCAATATAATTCACTTAAATATCCCCTTTTTATCACTTACCAAGTCTTATTTCAAAGTGTTGAAAAGAATTGTAACAAACTCTCATGCTTTTCTAGACTTGTCATCACTAAATCAACCCTTTCTCATGTTTAAATGACCCCTTAATACACTTTTCGGCCCAAATTAAGTGTATTTTTGAGGATATTTCCGTTAGACCTTATTTAATCCACTTTAATTTCTGAAACCCAATGAAATTTCCCTAGTGGGGCCAATTCACCACTTGGGGTGACTTAGTCCCACTGGGCACAAACATCAAAATAATTTTAATTTCTTGGTGGGGTTTTATTCTCTTACCCTTGAGGTTGGCCTATGATGTGTTATTTTTGGGAAATAATGGAAAATCAAGTATAAATAAAGGGTTTTCCCCTCATTTTTCATCCCCTACAATCTCCCATTCTCCTATTTCATCCAACATTCAAGGATTCATTCACTTAATCATTCTCTAGCATTCAAGCACTTTAAGCATCATCAAGCCATCCATTGGAGCACTTCATTGCATATCTTCAGATTTATACATCAAGGGTTTGGTATGTTTATGACATTGCATGTTGTTTATTTATCATTCTCTTCTTATTTCATTTCATTTCATAGGGTTTAATTACCAAAATGGGGTTTGACCAAGGCAACCCCCTATACTCTAACCCTTAACCCTTTTTCCCCTTTTTGCATGTGCGTTTGCAGGCCTTGAATGCAGATTTTTCAAAGAGTTTGGTGTTAAAAAGTGGTCAACAATCCATCAAAGTCAACAAAGCCCTAATTAAAGCTTGGAGACCAATTTCAGCCCATTTTCTATAGAATCGGGATCAGACACCTATAAGAAAAGTAAGTGCAAACCGAAAGCTACAAAATCTTGTCTTGAAATTCCTATGTCGAATAAGTCACCATTTGTGGTGAATTAGTCCCACTTCCAAGCCTAAAAATTGATTTTTATGTTTATGAGTACCCATTTGACATATTCCTATTCTAACAAATTTTCCCCAAAACTGGACTAAGTCACCCAACTTGGTGTAAGTGTCCAAGTCAACATTTCCAGTCAACTTTGTAGGATTCCAAAGCCTCTCTACATCAAACTTTAGATTCCAGGTTCACCTCTCTAGTTTTTTTTAATTCTTTCATCATTACTTGTATGATCATGTATCTTGTTTTTCTACAAATCATTCACCCTTGTGTGTTTCCTTTTGCACTCATATTGGTTTGACTTAGGATCTTGGATCCTAGGGGCTTGAATGCTTCCTCAATCTTTGTTATCCTAGACCATCTGCATTGGTACGATTGGACCGTTCTTGAACGTCTAATTTAGCGTGAGTTTGAAGAAAGTCCATCCTCTCACTATGGACACAGAAAAATTATCCCTTTTTCTTTGCTTGATTTGGGAATAATTGATGATAAAATTGGTCTTGGACCCTTGCAAACTGAATAAAATGCTTTTAACAATGTCTTGTAAAGGTTTTGTAAAATACTTTCACACCTCTCTAGACTTAATGGACCTATTCTTCCCCTAATTCAATGTTATAAAATGTATTAAATACATTATCACGTTAATCTAGAAGGCTTGTGAATTAATCTTAACTATAACCTAGTGTTGTAATGTAATTTCACATTCACATTAGATGTTGTGCCTTTCTAGGCTATGTGGACCTTATTTTAATGGTGTAAAGTGTATTTAATCACACTTTCACATTGAAAAGGGCCCCTCTAGGACTAAGTTTCCCATCTGGGTGATTGAGTCCCTACCAAGTGGGACTAAGTTACCCAAAGTTGTGAATTAGTCCCATTTGGGATATTTTTGAGTTTTGAGTGGGAAAAGTTGGAATTTAAGTTTATTTTTCCTTCATGTCGGCCTTAGGGATCAAATTAACAGGAAAATTAGGTGGATTTCCTATAAATACAAGCCTCTAAACCCTAATTCAAAACTCATCAACATTCATTCATCATTCATCATGTTCTCAAGTTCAGCAAGTTAGGGTTTTATCATTCTAAGTCATCAAGATAGCTTCCAAGGACATTCAAGGGCATAATCTTCATCTATTTCTGCAAAAAATAAATATTCTTCATCATGGAAAGTATTTAACTCCATTACTTCTTCATTTTGGTTTAACTACCTAAAACGGGGTTTGACCGAGGCAAACCCCCATGCCCTAACATTTAACATTTCTCTTTCTTTCTTTGTGTGTGTTTACAGATTTAGGTGTCTTGAAGGTTTGAAAATAATTGAAGAAAAGGTTGAATATTGGTTGGAGTCATCTTCCTCTTTGCAAGGTCAAAATATCCACTAAAAGTCACTTTTAGACCCGAAAATTAGAGTTTCAGAAGTGGACACTTGTTAGGAACCGAAGAGCAGATCAAGGGCTTCCGTTTCCACTTTTAGATTTTAGAAATTTAGAAGTGGACTAATTCATCAAAATTGGAAAATTAGTCCCACTTCCAGGGCTGAAAAGTATTTTCTGTAGATTTGGACACCCATTTGGCTAAAATGAGCTCCATAACAACTTTTCTAGATCTAGGACTAAGTTGCCCATATTGGCGCAAGTGTCCTAGTTGGATTTTGCATCAGGTTTTTCAAGATTTCAGACCTTCATCTCATCATATTTTATCCTTCAGGTGCACACCTTTAGTTTCATCATTGTTTTTTACAATTTACCTTCATTTTTAGCTATTTTGCATATCACAATGTTTTTTCAAACATCTTGCATTTCTTTAGTTTTCATTTAATAATCAATATCTTATACCAGTTCATTGAATTTAGGACATTACATTTAGCCATATTGCGTCCATCCTTGCATTAATTTTGAATGTTTACATTGCATTTTGGCCCATCTTTCTCCTTTTAGGTGAAAAACCCTAGAAGTGCAAGAAAGACCTTCAGGTGCCAAAATATTTTTTTACACATTTCCATCCACTATAGTTGAGTATAAAGTAAAATTCTTGTTATCCAAGAGGTTCTGTGGATTTCACATCTTATGATAGAGTTTTTTCTACCAATTTATCACCCTACTACTCTTTAGTGTGATCACCAAAGTTCCATTCATATTACTTGAAACCCAATGGAGAATCAGAGAATTAAAAAACATTGAGATACACATTCATTTATTTTAGTAGGTCATCCATGATCGTGTTCTCCCCTTAAAGAAGTTATTTAATTATGAGCCAGTTATAGACATCTTAACTAAACCTTTAGAATCACATTGATATATTAAGTTGTGACATATTCTTGGGGTAAATGAATTTTTCTATGGGTGGTCATTTTGAATCCTCCTTCCTTTGTATTGCTTCTCTTTTTAGATAGGACTTCCATTTTTGAGACTTGTATTATAAATGAGTATCTTATCAAGCATAGTTTTCAAGACTCATTTTTTGTTGTTTAGATTTCTCCCTAAGTATTACTTAAGGTGGGAGTTAGTGTGAAATGTATTTTTAGCTACCTATTTTATTTTTACCTAATAAACCTATTCATATTGCACTTAAGTTCACTTAGATTTTTTTTATAATTTTGTCTCACATCATAGGGACTTTACATCCCCACACTTGTCCCAAGTTTTCTACATGTGTCAATTTTTAGAAGTTAGTCATTTTTCTAGTCATATCTCCCTTCTTCTCCTTGTCCTACATTTATAAGGAGCTCATTCTATTGTTTTTATCACTTTTGTAGAATTTTTTTTAGCATTATCCTATGTAAATTCATTTGTGAAATTTATTAGATTTTGCATTCATTTTATTATTGTTCCAAAAAAAAAGATTGGCCTATTTGCATTTATTCTTATAGGAAGAGTGCAATACTAGTACTCTTAGATAAAGATGGAGCTATAATAGATTTGAGAAATATCTACAAAAAATTAGTAAAATTTGTCTATCTAGAAATTTCTCATAGAAATATTGTTGTGCTTAAATATATTAAGCAACTTCTAGATGATACCGAGTACTATAAATATTATCAATGGTTTAAGGAGCTATGTTAAAAAATTCCACAAGCAATTGACGATGTCATGAAGAAGGAATATTTCATTGGAGGATTAGTTATTCACATTCAAAGAGACTGTAACAACCTTGGTGTTCCACTTAGAAAAATTCTGATTTTTTCATGTTAAGTGAATACTCCATGATGCCATAGCTTAGCAATAATTTTTTTTTCTTTCCATAATGTAAATTATATTTACATTTGAAATAACACTATATCCAAACTTCTATTGCATTTCATTGTAATTTCACATATCTTTCCATGACATAGATTTCATTTGAATAAACTCAAGTTTATTATTACATCCTTCCATATAAATGGGTACATGATGCATACATAGTTCTTCTGAGCTTCCTTCGAAAATAGATATATGATTTGTCCCAATGTTGTTGTGTTGGTGCATACATTCTAGATGTCCTCGCTCATTGGCGCAAACACTCCATTTGTACACAATGTTGGAGCAAACATCTGTAAACCTTGACTGCCAATTGATGAGAAGGATCACTCAAGTTCTTTTCCACCAACCACGGACTCAAATGCAGTCCCCTGCACATCTATCACATATGAAAAGATGGCCCTACCCTTTGACAAAGAGATTGGTTGGTAAACCCCTTAACAATAGCCTATCTGAGCTTAGTGTTGTGTTCTACAAACTAGAACCTATTCATATGATTGTCATTCTACGAGTATGAAAATATTAAACTAGAACACGTAAAAGGAACATAGTGAACTGATAGTGTAAATAGTGGCAACTTACACTACTTTGGCCAAAGTATTCTCACCTAGTACTTTGAGTGACAGTCATCTTATTCACATACACTTTTATAGCTTGATTTGGATTATGACCGTTCATATACTATGCTTAGGTAAATCCTTCCATAGGTAATAATTAACCTTAGAAAATATCCTATTGCCCTTTTCCCAAAATATAATGGTATCTCTACCCATAAAGCATAAGCAAAAGTTACTCCCTTCAATGGATATTCCAATCCCTGGTATAACATATGAGATTTTCTAGTCTACGAATTAACTTTGCATAGACAAGATATTCACTTTAAAAGACAATCTATTCTCAAGTATAACTTTATAATATAAAGTTTAGCTACATAAGCTTCATCTAATCATAGAACAAATATTCATAAATAACTGTCTCCATTCAAAAACATATCACATAAATAAGTGGTTCTCATCAAGAGTATATTCATGTAGACAAATGTCCTCAATCAAAGAATAATCATATCAATAGATGATTCCATTCAAGAGTGTAATATCCTTTTATAAAAGAGTTGTTCAAAAGAGTAGATTCTTGTCAACAATATGACTTCATCTCAAAAGTGTAAAGCAACTAATCAAGTAGCAACTCTAACCCTATAGGTAATTCCACCTATGTCTCTATACATATAATATCTCATAATCTCAAGTGATTTACTTATTCACATCTAGGTGAGTCTCAACCTTAGTATACCCTAGTCTCAAATATAATCAATAATCAACAATCAGTGAAATCAAGTAGGTTAACCTAAACCTATGTGTTCCAACATGAATAACGTACAACCCATCAAGCAAGTTATTCTTAACCTATTAGTTCCAATGGGTAATCAACTAAATATTCTAACCTAATAGGTTAATCTTAACCTAGGCTTAATATACTTCTCAACCCAAATAGTTTACTCCCAACCAAGGATCTTATCTAGTAGTTAAGCAATGATCAAGTGACCATACTAGTATGGATTAGCAATGACCCATCCTATCATTTCTTCCAAATTGTTAATGTACAACTAAACCTTATCATTTGTAAGGTATCCTAACATCATAAGCCAATAGTGTTAGGTCACTTCACGACATTGATATGTATCACATTATGAATAAACATTAAGCTATTCTTGTTTCATCATTCATAGTATACTTATACTAATGACAAACAATCCCTCCTATTATGGAGTAAATACAAGCACTTTCATAGAAAATCATAAAACAACTTCTTTTTCCTTTCCAAAACAAATGCTATGATTTCCTAATGCAAGTATTCTCAAGTAGTTCAAAAAAAGCATTCAAATTTCATTCTTTCATAAATAACTTGACAAATAAGAGAAGACTAGAGCCTCATGCTTGTAATATGCTTGACCCAAATTGTAGACACTGAAAAATTATCCTAGGCATGTGACTCTAATTTTCATCATAATTCTAATCTTCATTTTCATAATTAAATAATGTTAATTGTTTAATTATTTTCTAAATTCACTTGTCCTCTATTAATTAAATAACTTTAATTATTCAATTAATTTATTCTTACCTTTATTCTTCTTTGATTAAATTTAATAAATATTAAATTTATTTAATTACGTCACTAATTAAATCTATCCTTTATTAAATAATCATTTTGAATTATTTAATTAATTCACATCACACTTTCAACTATAATTAAATAATCATTTTAAACTATTTAATTATTCTTTAGCCTTTTATCCATTTAATTAAATATATCTTTATTTATTTAATTTAATCTCAAAATATTGAATGTTGAATTAAATTATTATTTAATTCATAAAAAGATTTATTCTTGGCATATTCCTCTATAATTAGATAATCTCTTTGTTATCTAATTAGTCATTTACCACTAAAGTCTAGATTTAATTAGATTAGTTAGTTATCTTCTAATTTAATATTTGATTATTTCTAATGAACAAATTTTTTGGTTTAATCATTCAGTTATCTAGACTTATTCCTATCTTCTATGCGCAAAAATTTATTAATTAAATAAATTTAAATATTTAATTAATTTATTCTCATCATCTATCTTTGTCAATCTTTATCTTTACATGCAATCTCTATTCTTCTGAGTCTCGACCTGTTTCCACTAAAGATTAAATTAATAGTTAATTTAATCCCCACCTTTTATACTTTATCACTCACACTAATTCTTACACTAATCTCATTGCATTTCACAATCTTTAATCTTAATCATCGGTTTATCTTTCAATCTAAGCCTGCCATTCGAAAATCAATTTTCTATAAATTGGCTTTCCTTCATCAAATTATTACTCTTCCCCAAATCTTAGGAGTTTTGGAAGCAATCAACTTTAGAATCTTCATTTTTTTACTAATAACACTATCATGAGGCTATACTTGCACACTTAAGAGAAATCTAAGGGAAATTATCATACAATTGTAAAATGGAGAAGTGCAATCGAGGTTATTCATGGAATTACATAGATGTTTGGTGAGATCATTCTTGTATTTATGCTTTATATTCCATTTTATTTGTTGTTATTGTTGGTTTAGTTTGAGTTTATGCATTGTACTACTTAACCCCTGAATTTTCTTGTGTTACATTGGTGAACCCAATGTGAAGATATAGTCTTCAAAAAAAATCTGTAGAAATTTTAATTTTTTTTAGGTACAATACGGTTCAATGCATCTGAGGCACAAAATGACAAAATTGATCTTGTCAACCACATATAAAGAATGAAACAACATATCTAACTATTCACAACACATTTGTGGCTTTGTGTGACATATTTAACTGGTAAAAACTGTGATGCATTTGGATGGTAAAAATATAATTTTTTGATATCTGAGATTTTGAATTTTCATTTTAATCATTATAGTTTTTTTTGTTATCACTAATTTAGAATTGGTAGCATGTGTTCTTGTGGAGCTAATATAGTGTTTGCAGGATGATTGATGAAGACAAAGATTCAAACTTCTAATGTGTGGTCTTGCATGATGTTTTTCAAAGATTGATTATGAAATAGATTGTCTAACTAGATCAGCTCATATTTCATTTACTGCTTAAATTAACAACTGTCTACTGTGTTTGGTGCATTTGCATAATCTGTTAGATTAAAACCCAATTCAATAATATAAGTATCCTCTCCCCTTGTGCACTTGTGTGATTCTGGATGTAAGAGAAATAATTATTGACTCTAGAAATCAGGCCTTCCTTGGTGGGAAAAAAGTACTCACCCCAAGGTGACTCAAACCAAAAATGAAGCTTTTTTGCCAAGCTACTCCCGACTGGTATACAAATGTGAATGCTAATGGAAAACTTAGCATTACAGGTGTAGATTTGTTATGTAGACAAATTAATCTTGCCTCATGCATAGCCACCTGAATGGGTGCCCTTACTAAAAGCTATTTATTTTTAGATTTACCAAAATCCTTCTATTTGTTGGTGCAAAAGGCCGAACCTTTGAAGTCATCCCACATACTTGTGGTTCTTAGTAGAGATGAAAATTTTTTCATGGGAGATTCATGAGAACTAAACCTTAGTTGACCCGTATAAGTGAGTGTCGTGGAGGGGAGCTAGTGTGGTCAATCTTCTAATCATCTGCTCTAAATAAGCACAACTGGAGAAATCCAAGTGGGAACTCAACAAATATTGTCCTTGCTAGCAGTAGGAATCATACTTGTTTATTTGGATTTAAAAAATTTCATGTCAAAGTCAAACCAAAACAAAATGTTTTCTAATTTCCTTCTATTTGCCAAAATTTGATCAAAATCAAACTGAGTCAAACCTATAAATTTAGAGTCAACCACATTTGCTAAATTAAGATGCATTTGTTAACCAGAAACATGCATCTGTTGTTATGAGTTGCATCTGTCAACTAGAAAATCACATATGTCAGGTGCACTAAGTCACATTTGTTAACCAGAAACATGCATTTGTTTACTAGAAACTTGCATCTTTCATTTTGATTCGCATCTATCAATCTAAAAACTGGATCTGTTGTTATGAGTCACAAGTGTCAAAACTATATTTGCTATGCATTTAGACTGAAAACCGCATCTAAAAACCTATGTGATACATCTGATCTGATGAGCCGCATTTGTAGTCTGGAACAACACATCTGCCTATGACAGACCTAAGACATAGTTTACTAGAAAACCACATATGACACTAAAAAGCACGTTTGTTAATTTTTGTGACACATTTTTCAAGCTGAACTGCAATTTCTTGATTACCAAAAAAAAAAAATTCATTGTCCCAGTCTTAGGTCAAATAGTCAAAACTAGTCTTTGATTATCTTTTCACAGTGATATTGAATAGAAAGCAGAATGATTTGCTCATACTTTTCATCATTGCATCCTTTAGGTATCATTTAGCCATAGTCATAAACATACTAGTTGCAAACCTTAGTTACATTTTAGGAGTCCTAATTACCTTCATATCAATCAAACTTTTAGGAAAATCACCTTTGTAGATTTTAGATTAGGCCAACTTTCCATACTTTGGATAAACCCTTGCTTTAATGAAAATTGTCATTGAACCTAGTTACTTGTCACACATATCTTTTTTCATCTTCATGAGTCTTTCCAACTCATCAGTCTAGTTTGGGAGCTCACTTTATCCCTTTGTCTTAGTCTCACAAAAGGTCCCTTGATAAAATAAATTGAAGCCTTGGTCAAACTTTAGATGGTTGGTAACCTCTTTTCAAATCTTCCAAAAATTGATTACCTTTAAAAGTTTACCTATACTTTTGCATACTTAGACACGGTCATTCTAGGACAACATCATTTTAGACATTCCTTATTTTTGAAAAAAATTACCAAAAAAAATAGTTGCATTAGCATTCATTCCTTATATCCAAGAAAATCCAAAAACATAAACTCAAATCATATTATTCATAAACATAGTTCTACATCATCTGCATTTTGAGCATATCTTACATGGTCGAAACAAGGTCTAAAAGAAAAAAAGAGAAATGGCTGATCTAGAAGACTTTATCAATCCATTTTCAACCTCCCATCAAGGACATCGAGACCTCACAAAACTTTCTTGGAAAAATTCGTCACTAGAGACCAAAAAGGACACATTGTAGTTGAAGACTTAGATGCTATTACAAAACACCCAAAGTTTGCCTCTTTTGTAGATGTGACTTGGCATAAGATCCTCAATGATATCTAGAAAAAATATTAGTAGAAGGTACCACATTACCTGCTGGATTTGGCATTCACACATTGAAAATTTTATCTACCCAAGGGACAAACACAATGAAATCTAGTGCCTCTATCCCTCAAGTAACTAGAGCTCTACCATTTGGAGTACCTACACAGAGTGCCACAATAGTACACACATTACCATTTGGTACATCAAGAATGACACAATGCCTTAACTTTACCATAGGGGCATCATCGTCAAATCCATTTGGCACCAATACTGGAAATGAAAGGCCTAAATTTGGCACAAACATGACAACTGCTATACAAAGCATCAACATCACTAGTGCCATACCACAAATAGGGGTCTCACAAACAGGAAACACACCTTTCATCCAACATTGAAGCCAACCCGATCCTTCACAAAACATATGCATTCCTAATCAATCAACATCAAACCAAAACCCATTCTATAATATTCCAACACTGAAGCAAAATCTGTCACAAAAAATTGGATTCTAAAACACTTACATGGACCCCAACAATCCAACCAACACATCATTGACACAAGTGGATGTTCTGCAAACAAAAATCCAAGCCCTTCAACAACAGATGGATAATATGGTGATGTTTAGCAAGAGGAATTTTTCAGCAAAGACTTATGTCCATTTCCCTTTGAAAAAGCTTTATACATGATGCCTTTCCCACATGGATATGTTATACCTAACTTGCCTAAGTATAATGGGAATCGTAATATTGTTGAACATATAAGGTAATTTTCCACAATGTGCATAGACGTTGCATATGACCCCACATATCTCATGAGACTTTTTTTGCAAAGCCTTATTGGAATAACACTTGAATGGTTTTCTTAACTTCCATATGAAATAAGATCATGGGGTGAACTTGCTGAAAAATTTATTGAACATTTCAACTTTAACATTGAAAAAAAAAATGTGATAGCATCCTTATGTCACACTACTCAAGATGAAGGAGATAACTTTATTACCTTCTTCTAGAGATGGAGGAGTCTAGCTAGTCGATGCCCTATTGAAATACCTGAAAAGAAAAAGGTCACCATATTTCTAGAAAACCTCAATTCAGAATTGAGAAGTGACTTAAGAGTACACTGTTGCACTTCTTTTGTGGAACTAGTAGAAAAGGGTATCATACTTGAAAAGGATCTCATTGAAAAAGTTTAAATCAAGATGTCAAATAGAAACCCAAATTTTCAAAACATCCCCAATGACAAAAACAAATTTTGGTCTTGAAACAAGAATGTAACCAATGATGGGATTGTTGATGCTAAAACCCTACAAGAAAGACCAATCATTACACTTAGAGGACACAACCCCCTAACAACACACTCAACAACATCGATTAAACTACCAACACTATCCAAAATACCCAACAACCACGACCGCAAAGGAGGTTTCTGAAACATGAATTCACTCCCCTAGGGGAACCAATTGAATTAGTATTTAAAAAACTACTGCAAAACAACCTCATACAACTTCAAGAGCCAATAAAATATGATCCAGGACAATTTAAACCTTTTTGGTGGGATGAAAATTCTTTTTGCGATTTCCACCAAACTAAGGGACATAGTCTATGAAATTGCCAATAGTTGAAAAACATTATACAGGATCTTGTTGAGAACAAAACTATTGAAGTTAATGGACAGAAACAAACATCCTCAAACAATGATCACAAGGTCTTTATTGATTCATTACATGACCATGGAAAAGGAAAAGCCTCTAGTTCAAGAAATAAGACCAATACTTCAGCCAACTATGCTAATGTCAAGTATGACTATAACCAAGGCCCAATCATAAATCACATTTGAGTTGTTGATGAACATATCAACACTATTACCATAAAGAAAGCTCCTGAATGTGTTGTCAACACTCGCTAAAACAAGATAACTATCCAAGGCCCTCCGTCACAACAACAACCATAGTCCTCCAAGCCTTAGTATAATTTACTTGACCAATTGGGGAAGACCCCAACACAAATTTCTATCTTGGAACTATTGAGTATATCACTCGATCACTAAGATATTCTAGACATAGCTTTGCAAAGCACAACCGTCCCCAACAACCTTGATGTCAATCATTTCCAAGAGATGGTAGGCTACCTAACTAACTCTCATCATGCTACCTTCTCTAAACAATATTATGCAATTGAGAAGACAAACCACAATGACCCATTGCACCTTGAAGTTCTTGTTCATAAAATAAAAGTTAGACAAGTTTTGGTAGACAAAGAAGCAGGGTTGAATCTTTGCACCTTGAAACTGATTAAGGCATTAGGCTTCTCGGAGGCATGTTTGGACACCACTAAGAGCATTGCCATTAAGTCATATGATGATGTAGATAAATCATCTAAAGGAGTTGTAACACTCCCCATCAAAATTGGTCCTGCAGTTATGGATACAAATTTCCAAGTCTTGGATCTCATCCTCCCATATAACTTGTTACTCAACAGGATGGATACATGCTATGAAGTTTGTCCCTTCCACTTACCATCAATATCTTAAATTCCCATACAATGGCACATATATCACAATAGATGGCAATCCCAATCCTTTCCAATATTGCACTAGTCTATGAGGGATACCCCAACGACAGGTGCCTATAAACTAGGAGGCTTCAACATCCAGCTAATCCCATTATATTGATCCATCCACTCTTTACAAAATATCTACTTCCCAATCACTACCTTCCACTCCTAAGGTAGAGATCCAAGATAAGGGTTGTGGAGAGCATCATATGAAAACATCTTATTGTGTCATCCATTTGGTTCCTCCCAAATCATTCAGTTTACCAACAATAGATAAGAGACAATCAGTGGTCATCATACACATCCCTCCCACAACGACTTTCAAAAAATGGGGAGATCTAAGTAAAGAATATATAAATGAAGATGTGACCACTTGGTTATACAAAGAAGACAATGAAGAACCTCCTCCACCTACTCAAATACCCACAGATCAATATGGAAAAGGTTTCAAGATAATGCAAGAGAAAGGATATAATGGACATAGCAGGTTAGGATTACATCAGAATGAGAGGACTAAACCTATCATTATCTCTTAATGGCCGAAAGGCATAGGGCTTGGGTTTCAACCACTCTAGATTGGCATTTCTAGTACCGCATTGCCTTCACAAGAGGAAGTAAGTGCTTCCAAAAATATTGAGACATCTAATAAGTCATCTAACCAACACTACTGTGATTCCCCCAAATCTAACGAATATGAGTGGGATTCCCTCTCCTCCACCTCTGTTATGGACCCCAATAGACTATTTCGAGAACTTGACCAAATGCTTAAATCCTTGTAAAATCCACTGAATTCCTATACACAAATGTCTTTGACAAAAAAGGAATGGCTCAAACATTAATTTTGGGAATCCCTTGATCTTGACTCTTGGCAACCTGACAAATCTACTTTTGATAACCAAACCATGACAATCGACCCATCTTAGAATCTACCTATTCCCTAGAAAAAGAATAAAGAGGATTTGGTAAGAAACTTTTGTGACTATGTGAACAACTCAACCTTTACCTTGAGTCCTTTGAAATTTGATACTTCCAATGATGACATGCCCTTAGTATATCCCCAACTTATCGATTGGGATCAACAAGACACCCTTGTCTTAGATGTGTTTGAGAATGATGAGCCAATAGTTGAGTTCATGGGACTGTGAGAAGGCATACCTAGTGGTGACCATAAGGTTGGATTTACCATAGAATTGGATAAAATGGCTTATTTTGGGGAGTCTTTTAACCCCTTCAGTCTAAAAAATAAGAAAAAAAATGAAAAAGATAAAAAGGACGAATCCCTAGGTGAAAACTGAAAGGCACCTTTGGACAATGAAAAAGCAAAAAATAAGGACACATCCAAGGGAAAAACCCTCTCAGAGGCACCCAAGGATGGAGGGTTGAACATTCTCCCCATTTCTCAAGAAAAGTCACTAATGTTAGTTGAATAATCTGTGGAGATCAACATAGGCACTGAAGATAATCCTCGGCTAATCTATTTTGCAACATCTTTGATAGACACATAAAAACCTAAATTTCGTAACTTCTTCACACAAAGAAAAATCAAATTTACATGGTGATATGCTGATATGCTTGGACTAGATCCTGACCTGGTATTGCATCATTTTCCATTACAACTAGGTGCTAAACCCATGAAGTAGAAGTTAAGAAAAATGCACCTACAAATCACTTTATTAGTCAAAGTTGAACTAAAGATATTGTTGGATGTCGACTAATTGACTGTGCAGACTACATTTCCAATTTCGTACCAGTGACAAAACCAATAAGGGGCATCCACATCTGTACAAACTTCCTAGATATAAATAAAGCATGTCCTAAAGATGACTTTCCTCTGCCAAATATTGACATGATTTGGACCTAACAATAGGATATGAAATGTTATCCCTTATGGATGGTTTCTCAGGATATAATAAAATATGAATCTCACCTAAAGACAAACATAAGACAACTTTCACTAGTCCATGGGGAACTTATTGTTGGAACATCATTCCCTTTGGACTTAAAAATGCCGAAGCAACATATCAACGCGCCATGACAACTATTTTCCATGATCTCATACACACTCTCATGGAAGACTATGTAGATGATCTGATAGCTAAATCATTGACAAGGGCTGATCATTTACAGGTCCTAAATAATATTTTTCAAGGACTAGAAGAATAAAAAATGAGGCTAAATCCAAAGAAATGTGTATTTGGGGTGAAATCGGGAAAACTTCTAGGACCCAACAAAAGTGAAAGCTATAATGGACATGCCTCCACCAGCCAATATAAGTCAACTACAAACACTACAAGGGAGATTGTAGTCTATCAGATGATTTATAGTGTAGTTAGGAAACAAGGCACATCCCTTCCAACATCTACTCAGAAAAGGGGTACCATTTGTATGGACATGTAAATTCCAAGAAGATTTTCAAAAGATCAAAGATTACCTACTCACACCACCAGTGTTAATACCACCTACTGAGGGACAACCTTTGATACTCTACATTTCAGCAACTACATCCGCACTAGGAGCCTTAGTTGCACAAAATGATAATGAGGGTCATGAAAGGGCAGTGTATTATATCAGCCACACTTTGGTAGGTTATGAGCTAAATTACAGTACCATTGAATGTGCTTGTCTTGCAGTAGTATTCACTACTCAAAATCTTAGGCACTACATGTTAAACCACCAAACAATGTTGGTCGCAAAGATAGATTCTTTGAAGTATCTCCTTAGTAAAGCAACATTAACAGGACGATTGGCTAAATGGGTAATGGTACTCAGTGAATATGATGTCCAATATGTAGAAAGAAAAGATATCAAAGGACAAGTTATTGTTGACTAGTAGTGGTAGACGCACCAATTAAGGAAGACCATCTTCTATTTTCATATTTTCCTAATGAGTTCATCTTCACTCTTGACATGGGATTGACATGGAAGTTATACTTTGATGGGTCCCACACAAATCATGGCTTAGGGGCTGGCATATTGTTTATCACACCACAGGGCGACACTATTCCTAAGTCATTCAAAATTTCCTTTCCATGCACCAATAATATAACAGAATATGAGGCTCTTGTAACAAGATTACGAATGACAATCAAATCAAAGATTAATCACATACAAGTTTATGGTGATTCTCAGTTGGTAGCCTGACAAGTTAATGATGACTATGAAACCAAAGATGAAAAGCTCGCTCCATACAAGCGAATGGAAGATAGTTTGAAATATTATTTTGAAAAGATTGTCTTTAATCAAATACCTTGCATTCATAACAGGGAATTAGATGCCATGGAAACTATTGGTTTACTCTTGGACATACCTAGCAACGTGCCTAAATTCAGGTTTTTGGTAGAACAACTTTTGGTCCCTGCCTTTGATATCCCAGATTTGGAGATGGTGTGTGAACTTGTTGGTCCCAATTCCTCATGGTACAAATACATATATGACTACCTCCATGCCAAAATCCTACCCCCTGACCTCTCAAACAACCAACATAGGACATTTATCCATAAGTTAGCTAAGTATACCATCATCAAAGATACACTTTATAGACGTTCCCTAGACAATACCCTATTGAGATGTCTCAATATTGAAGAAGCACAAGCAACCTTGCATTGGGTACATGAGGGTATATGTGGATCCAACTCTAGCAGTCCCACCTTAGCTAAGAAGATTATGAGACTGGGCTATTATTGGCCTACGATGGAAAAGGACTCATATGTCTTTGTCAAGAAATGTCGATAGTGCCAAATTCATGGAGACTTGATACACACACCAGCACGTGAGCTTCATCTAATAATGTCACCATGGCCTTTTTCCCAATGGGGAATCAATCTCATAGGTAAGATACATCCTGCATCCTCCAATGGTCATAAATTCATCATTACGAAAAACTGAATACTTTACAAAGTGGATTGAAGTCATTCCTATGACCTATATTACCGGCACACAGATTTATAAGTTCATCCTTAACTATATCATTTGTTGGTATGGCGTTCCTCAATACATAATCATGGATAATGGTTGCCCATTTAAAAACCTACAACACCACTTTTCCACTCCATATTACCCATAGGGTAATGGCCAAGCTGAGACATCTAACAAAATAATCCTCATAATCCTTAAAAATATTGTCAATGATGCTAGTTGTGATTAGCATTTATAGCTTAACCCTGCTTTATGGGCTTATGCACAAGCATTCGTACTCCCAACAGTGCCACTCCATATTCCTTATTATTCAGTGTTGAGGCCATCTTTCCTATTGAGGTTGAGCTTCCTTCCCTAAAGGCATCTTTGAAAGGGCATATTGACGATGAAGAGTACTATGTGTCAAGATTAAATGAACTAGAGTTCTTGGATGAATGAAGATAAAAGGCACTATATCACCTCCGAGCATATCAAAAACGTCTTCATTGTAGCTATAATAGGAAAGTATTGAATCAAAAATTTTACATTGGTGACCTAGTTTTAATGGAAAATCCAAAGAATGAAGCAAAAAGAGAAAAACAAGGAAAGTTTGAGCCAAACTGGCTAGGACCCTACATTGTCATAGAAGCCTTTGGATCAGGAGCATACCAGCTCCCTACTTCGAAAGGAGAACCATTATCAATGTCAATCAATAGCATTCATTTGAAGAGGTTCTATGCATAGCTTATAAGAGCCTTGTCTTAATCATACAAAAAAAATAAAAAATAAAAAAAATTGTTACCCAGGTGAAGACTTGGCAAACAGGTGTCTTGGTAACATAAAAAAATTAGAAAATTAAGAAAATAGTAAAGAGAAATAAGTTGTCCAATAGTGAAAACCACTTTGGTGGTGCTTTGGATAAATACCATGGTGAAAACCTAACAAAACAGGCACCATGTGTATTTGACTCAACTTCTTTGTCTACTATCATTCCAATCTAACTTCTCAGTCATATCACCTATCTTTCCTATCCATATGTACATACCAATTATAATAAATGGTCATCCTTTCCATAACTTGGAACGATTGACATCAAGCACACTTCGCATCCCCATTCCATCAAATTCATAATAATTTGGTCTTATACCCAATTGGGGCCAAGCACTTGACTTACATCATTTGGTTCTTATAGTGGTTGTTCTAAGGAGGTAAAACCATTGGAAAAATCTAGAAAAAATCACAAAATTTCTTGAAAAAATAAATCTAAAAATCATCACAAAATGTCCTGAAAAAATAAATCTAAAAAACATCACAAAATGTCCTAAAAAAATCTAAAAACATCATAAAACTTCAAAAAGACAAAAAAATCAAAACATACATTAAAAAAACCAAAAGTAGAGTTAGATTCAATCCCACCAATTAGTCTATGCATTGTCAAACTACGTTGCCTCTGCGACTAGATGTAGGAAAGGCCATCTGTTGATGTGCCCCCGAAGCATTAGGTCAGTCTTTTTAGGTTTTCCTTTATAAAATCATGACTTAGTTCTTTGTCTATAATACAAATTCAATGGTCATGTCGAACTATGAGGTCTCTGTGTGTATAACGTAGGAAAGGCCATCAATTGATGAGCCCTCGAGGCTGCACTAGGTTAGTCGATTAGGGTTCATCACATTCACTATCACACACATTGGATAACTTCAAATAAATTAAATCCTTTTTAGTCAATCTTGTTAGTCAAATTCTGGTCGAACTACGAGGTCTTTGTGTGTATAACATAGGCAAAGCCATCAATTGATGAGCCCTCGAGGCCGCACAAGCTTAGTCCTTTAGGGTTCGTTGTGTCATACATTGTCATCTAACATAAACAATTGTCAAAACATCAAGAAAAGTCACACATCAACAGCACAAACAAGTCAAAAATTTCATCAAGCTGATGCCAAATCAATAACAAAAAACAATCAACCTATGTCTTATATAGGATGTGTCCTTCCTGAAAGTAGACATGATCATTTAGTCAAAAAATCATCATTTCCTTATACAGGTAGTCACATGATTGTCGACCGTCTTTTGGATTTTTCTTTCATTCAGGTTACTAGCTTCCTCAAGGATGTCCCATGAAGGATTTAGAGGAGAAATGATGTCTCATGACTCATCTTTTATTTGATTGTTGTCTGTGGTTTTTCTTGGCAAAAAGACTGGGGCAACTTTTCCCTTAGTATGAGTTAGGAAATTCCTTGTTTGCGATTGTCTATTTTTAGCAGGTGGATGACCTTGCACACCTTGGTCTATCTCATATCATGGTGTTTGTTGCCCATTTTTATCATTTAACACCCAATGATGATTTAATGCAAGGCCTATTATGTTTTGGAAAAACATTGAATATTTCTGGTACTAACATCCATGTCTTTTATTTTACTATTCATCTTTCTCACACTAACATTTCTTCTTTCTTGAGAAATCATTCATGTGTTCATGATTTGCAATTTTCCAATGCCCCTCATGGTGAAAAGGGAAAGTTTTGCTATCGTTATGTTCCTGACATAAAAAAATCAGTTCCATCCTATGATTTTGTCTCCAAACAAAAGCAACTGATGAAAGAAGAAAGCCCAGTAAATGGTCCACCAAGGGCAAGAAACAGTTCTTTATTTTGATCGGTTGGTTATCAAAATTGTTAATCTTTGGCTAGAGGTCATTTTTTTTAAAGTGTAAAGGATTTTGGGTTTCTTAATGTAAATTTTGGGTTAGTAATAGTGGTTTTTCTTATGTAATGGGGATTCTTATTTGTAATTGGGCTACAATGTAATGGGTGTTGTCTAGGAAAATTTTGTATGTTGTAAATGAAATTGAGAGGTCTATGCAATCTGGTTGATCTTGTAAAGAGTGAGTCTGCTACTCGAGCTATAACTAGGAGTTTTCTTCCTGGTTCTTTCCCACCAATATGCTTGCCTGAACCAGGGTTTTGTAAAACTAATATTTACTATTAATATAATTGCAGTGGCTTGCCACTTTTGTTTAAAAAAAAAAAAAAATCTTTCTTGCATTATGATGAATTCCTATGACACACAAAAAAGTAAAGCATCTTGCATATGCATTCATGTTAATAATATCAATTAGACATTTTCATACATATATACATATTAAATCATACATATATGTTGCATTGGAAAATACATATATATATATAGGAATCCATTGCATCTAGGAATCCATGACATAACATGCATTAACCATCATAAAATGTATAACATCTTATCACAAAAAATTACATGTACATGGCATTATAAATAAAAAAATCACATTGTATCTCATAATCATAAATATAGAATCCATACATGACATTCATAATACCATAAAAGTATTAAATGCATGCACTCCCTCCTACCACACTCCTTTAGCCCTGTGACCCTCCTACCTCCCTCCTCTATTGTCATCACCTTCATCTCTACCACCTCTACCACCTCTACCATCTCCCCTACCACCATGCCGACCCTACGGGCTTGTCCCTTGATGCTCTACAAGCATAGGCTAAGCATAATCTATATATGGCACAAGCCTATGTTGTTCCCACTAGGTTTCGTATGCCACTTTCGTGCTCAGATCCATAGATCCACCCCTCCATTCCCACTAAACATGCTATAGTGCATCTATGTCTGCCTCCGCCATCGCTACAAGAATATATGGCCCCCATAGAGGAACCTCCCTCGAAGATTATGAAAACTCAGCTCGCCCTTGCGACACATCCTGAACCTCACAAAATTTTCAGAGCACTCTATCTAGTAGGTGTCTCAAAATGATATGAACTCTCAAAATAGTCCTCCCAATCAAAAATCATGTCTATCAATAGAAAGGCAGGTGTCAATCCTCGTCACGCCACTGTGCAAAATCCATGTAGGGCCTCCATATAAACTGCATGCCTCAACTATCTAGTGTCCCCAACATGAGTCTAGGTGATGGTGCCAGCATATCAAAAAACATATGGAGATATATCATCTAACTCATATACAATAGGTGGGTGGAAAACAACAATGTTCTCCCATGCCCAGATCATCAGAAGAGTAGTACCAAAGCTCATAGACTATGCCTCCATGTACACTATATCATGTAAGTGGAAGTATAACATTGTTGGTAGACATGGGCCCCATGCATATAAAACCTGTCTCTCTAACATCCCTACCAACATCTCCCCCCAACCCACAGGAAACCCATGTCCTCGACAGTCAGGTAAAATAATCCCAACAATGAAAGTTCATAAAAAATAATCGATCCAATCATATCTATCAACAAGGATGTGTCATTTGATCTCATAATGCTCAATACCGAGCTATCTAATATCATCATACACAAAAAAATGGGTAAGCTCACTATAACCCCTTTGGGTATTATAGCAGACCCTCTCACCCCTGATCAATAATCGAAGAATCCTATAGATATCCTCTAAAGTAATGGTCACCTCTCCTATAGGAAAATGGAAAGACGATGTATCTAAATGCCATTTCTCACATAGTGCAGTCAGCATCCCTCAGTTTGCCTAAATGGTAGGTGTAGACACCCAAAAATGTCCTCTTACAACACTTTGTCACAACATTGCATCATTTAGACATCTTGTAGTATGTTTTTCCCTAGGTACCCATGTCATCATCTAATTAGTTAAATAAATCTTATTTATTTGTTAAATAAATCTTATTTATTTGACTAATTTCATTTATTCCCTTCCTATGCATAATCCATCCATTCCTCTAATGTTAATTAAATGGGTGGGTGCATGAAGTTGGTCGCACTTTTGTGGCCAAATGGGAAAAAAATTGGAAAGACATAACGTGCTCGTGTTATAACGCGAGCACGTTATAACACGAGCATGTTATGTGATTTTAAAAGAAAAGAAAAAGTAAAATGTGTATCATTTTCTCTTTACTATTTCTTAGCTCTGCCCGCGTCGAAAAATCCTCACTTTCACGCTCACATTCTAAGAGGAAGGATTTCTGAAAATTTCATCAAGAACAGTTGGATTTTGTTTTCAAATATGGTGCCATGACGATGAAGAGATGCGGGAGGTAAGTATTGTTTTCTATTTGTTTTGAATTTGTTAGTTTTAAGGAAATTGATTTTGTTTTTTTTGGGTTAGATTTGATTGTTTTAAATTTGTAGGAACCACCACGATCCTCAACAAGAGAGGAGATGCAAATCCTCAGCGGAAAAATCCTCAACAAAATCAACCTCGACAACAAAATCCAACCTCCCCACCATTCTCTCAATTCCCTCCGGCGCTCAAGAAAATTTGAGGTGAGTGAGAACAATAGAAAACCAGCAGGGGATCTGCTCCCGGTGGGTTGGAGTGATACAAATGCGCCAACCAAGAAGAATGCTTCTAGCAAATTCATTTGAAGACATGCTAGAAAATGTGCACAACCACCCAACAAATATCTAGATATGGCTAGATGGGAGAGAACAACGAGGCATGTGTGTAGACAAATTATCATATAAACAAGTAAAAGATTTAAAAGTTACTAAAGGGTGATTTTGTGCTCTCTATTCAACGGCCTAAAACAAATCAAAATCTTACCCTCAATGCAAAGGTTTCCTATTCATTGGGTACCACCACCAATTAAGAACCATTTTATGAAAGATGGTATATGGTCTTTGGTCTGCCGTCACGATAATTGCTGAAGAGTCCCCAATATTTTCTTAGGAGACTATATAGTGAGTTCGTATTGAACCAAATCCAAAATTATTTTGATATGAGGGAGTTCCAGGGGAGAGGTGGGGGGTCGGCTCAGGATAGGCACAGTGCACTGACGGATCCACCATGTAATGGAGATGACCTCTGCAGCTAGGCCGCCTCGTGAGAAGATTGTGATGCCTGTCATTGCGAAGGAGAGTGCCGACATAGAGACATTACAGGTGATCACAACTTTGACCTGGAGTGTCATCCATCACACTAGCCCTATTGTACAGCGCCATCTAGGGGAGTCTTCAGGTGGTGGCCTTGAACCAATAATAATGTCAATCTTAGGCTTGTTCATATGACCCTATGGCGCACGAGGAGGTGCTACAGGATCCATATGCTACTCGCCTTCGATCCATATGCATCTGGGGATGGAAGGGATAGCTATTATTTGCATGATGCATATGGCATTGCTTATAGGTAAAATTCAGCATGTTCATTGAATTTAATTTATTTAATTTGATTATGAAATGCAAGATTAACTAATTAGTTTTACTATTTTAATAAAATTGCGGGGGTCACGATTAGCAGAGACTAGATACCATTCATCCACCTACTTATTTTTGCGATTTTTACATATTGGTGGGGTATGTAAAGTTAGTAAACAATTATAAATTTATTACATGTATTTAATATCATTTGTTTTGGAATGGTATTTTAATATGTGATTTTGGATGTTGAGCAGTGCTGTTGGAGGTTTTCAAGGAAACCTCTGAGTGCCAGTAGATTTGATCAAATGTTCACGGAGGTAATATAGAATTTAAAGAGAACTTAAGTAATGAATTCTAAGTTTAATAGATTTGTGTAGTTTATATTCATATTGTTGGTTACGTTGCATTACACATCATTCAAACTTGAAAAGCATTACTTCAAATTCAATAACTAATAATCAAAAATATATCTGTTTAATACTTGTACTCAAAAAAAAATTCATTAGATCTCATACGTTATAAGTCATCACATGGATTGCTATTGTAACTTTTTTGTGATTGAATAATTTGTTGTTTTATTTTTAGATGTTGGTGACAGAAACACCACCAAATGCTACAAGGGAAATGGATATTGGTGTTTCCTCCGCTATACAATCCTCAATGGCTCTTATAGGGGAGGTATGAGGAAAATTACTAAATTTCAATTGACATTCATTGTTATAGATGAACTAGTTCTAGTGAAAAATCAAACCATTATTGATTCGTAGTTTAATTCCTATTTGGATGGTTTATACAGGGCTTGAGCATGCCTGAGCATTGGTGTGCAAATAATTCCATCAAGGAGAGTGATCGTGAGATGGCCATAAGTGATTATTTTGTTAAATATATTAATTTTTATAATGTAAATTCTATATATTAATGTCTTTAATTCTTATTGTAACAATTGAAACTTCACCAGAAGCTAAACACTAGGAGGAGCAGTAGGAGCACTCCTTGAGCACAGTAGAAACGAGTGACAAAATTATCGCCATCAGATCGCTTAGCAAAGGGAAAAAAAAATTGTATTTGAACTAGAGCATGGAGAGAAATGAATTTTGAATGCATTTGTTGGTAATACCTACATGGGAAATTTTGTACATATTTTGTGTTGGGTTATATTTGACATTGTGGCCTATGGCATTCCACGTAAGCCCTATATTGCTATTTTGTAACTATATTTATACTTATATTGACATATATATTGATGTATCATTACATGGCTATTTTTCTTAAAATACAAATCCTTTTCTTGATGCTGTCCATATTTGCAAATTATAAATTCATGGTTCAATAGATATGAGTTACGTGTATTCAAGTGTATACTTTACAACTTATGCACATATACTTATTGACTTACGTGTGAACATTGAAAAGTGTGAAAATTTGTGTTTGGAAGTCAAATGTAAGCCAATTTTGCAATTCTCAGTTCTTGCATACTCGATCTTATGGACTTATATTCCTTCCTAGCACATATTGTGAATATTTCTCATTTGGTGCAGAAGATAGATTCCTCATTTTTGAAGCACTCATAGCAAAGAGATTCACAATAATACTTTAGCATTGGAACACTACTCCATACTTCTCTTGTCTAGACCATAAAGGATTGAAAATTCTTAATTTGATGCAATGATAGTCATGAGATGAGAATTTATATAACCATGCCTATTTTGAAACTTCACATCTAATACTACATCAACAAGAACTTAAGAAGTGTTGCATAAGAGTGTTAGGTTTGATAGGCCTTCTCTTCCCTAAGGGAGGAGAGCTTGCATCTTGAATTTTGAACAAAATTTTAAGAAACAAACATTTTACCTAAAAGCTTCAAACCTAGATGACATATTTGGCTAAGTCTATCTTGAAAATTATCAATGCGTTCAAACTCTAAAGGAGATTCTCCCTGAAAAGAAAACTTTACCCTTTTTCCCAAGGAAGAAATTGCAGAAATTGCAACAAGTTGCATGTGATTTATCTTATTTCTTTCTCACAATTCTTGGTCAATCATTCATGGCTTAGGATAGTTTCGTTCCAAGGCAAGGACACCCAAAAAATCACTGAGATTCTTCTACGATCTGCAAGAAAAAGGTTTTGGCTCTTTCACAATGTAAATAATTATGTAACACTATTTTCTTGTTTGCCTTCCACACAGAAAAATGTTCACATTTTTCAGATTGATCAATGATCAATAATGGCTGATTGTAAACACTTGACATTTTTATATTTGAACTTTAATTTATAATTTTGTATCATGACATTCGAGTAGATCACTAATATTTTAATATTTCACTATGAAAGTGGTGGTGTATTTTTGCTATGTTATTTGACTATTAATATGGTGGTAAAATCTAACTGATTACTGCTGCAAATATGTATATATTCCTACTCTTATATGTTTTGTATTACCGACCCAAACGAACCCAACCCCCAAAAATTTCGATCGACAAAACCGGTTCTCGAACCCATCCCTAATCCAAACCCAACCAAGAACTTAGTGCAATATTTTTGTAGTTTATATTCATAACGTTGATTACATTGCATTGCACATCTTTCAAACTAAAAGCATTGCTTCACATTTCATAACTAATAACTAGATGTTGATAGATGACAAAATTTCAATTACAATATAGTTTTTACAAAGTCAACCTAAGCAGTTATACAATTACTTCACATTGCATAACTAATAACTAGGAGCAGCTGCCAATTGCATTTGGTTTACATGGAATTCTATGAGATCACATTTCTTTGAGGCATTTTTTCAAACAGTTCACTGCCTTGTCTATTCTAACACATTTTTCATACATTCTACCAAAGAATTTTTTCAAATAGTTCAAGTGTTGCCTTGTTGCTATGGTTGAAATCCTAAAACAAGTGCTTTCGAACAAGCTATGGATGCTTGGAAAAAATCTATCAAAACCATAATAGTAAGCAATATCATATACAAGGCAGTGAACTGTTTGAAAAAATGCCTCAAATAAATGTGGTCTCAATGGTGATAGAATTCCATGACAATCCACAACAATTTGCTTGTCATGGCATTCGTCATGCCATTCCATCACCATGAGACCACATTTCTTTGAGGTATTTTTTCAAAGAGTTCACTGCCTTGTCTATGCTAACACATTTTTCATACACGTCTATCAAAGCATTTTATCAAATAGTTCATTGCCTTGCTGCTATGGCTAAAAGCCTAAAACAGGTGCTTTCAAACAAGCTATGGATGCTTAGAAAAAATCTATCATAGCATAATAGTAAGCAACAAGATGATGCAATACAAAGATTGCCAAACCAATCAACAACTTAGGGGACTCTTGTCCCAACTCATCTTGGAGAAGATCAAACAAAATTTCAACATTTCATCAGAAATCTACTTTTCATCCACTCAAATTCTCTTATCATTCATCATTCATCCTTCCACAAATTTGTATTCCAATTGACTCATTCAAAGCAAAAAACCATATTAGAAAACTTTGATTCAATCAATTAGATCAACATGCATTTAAAAAACACCATTTTCAACAAGGCACTCTTCCATTCAATCAATTCATTCAACTTGTCCCAAATAGTCAATCCATCATTACAATTGGCTTTCAGACTTTTACCATACCATCAAGCACTGTGAACATCATTATTACAATTGATACAAATTAGGAACTTGCTCTCTTTTAACTTTGTTCTAACTGAACTTACAATTTCATGTATTATTTTACACCAAGTCTCCTCACTGTCCAACTGTCAAAACAACATATCTCACTTCTAAACCTTGTACAAGACTCCATACATTCCTAACACCATCACTTAGACAACATTATCTCAAAATCAACTCATCGATCACTATTAGGTCAGACTTATATTCTCTGAGCAGTCAAGGCACTACTTCTCAATGAGACATTCATGCCCTAAATCGGGTAAACCAAACACACATGTTTCAAAACCCAAGATCCAAAACACTTTTAGAGACCTCTTAATGCCCATGTCCTCATATCAAAAACTCAAAATAACTTATATTGAAGAAATATGTAGTTTTTAGTCTAAACGCTATAAAAAAGGCTACTAAAATAGGCCTGATTTTCAAAGAAGACCCCCTTCAAACATTCCCAAAACACTTAAAACCTCAAAAGAGTCATTATACATAACACAAAAGTCCCAATTTATCCATTTTTAGGGATTAAAAGACTCCTTTTTATAGTATATTGGCAAACCCTTGTTTATAGGGTGAAAAAATCAAAAATCAATGAGGGTTTCGGGCATGTGCAGGATCATGGTATGCCAAACAGGCCCTTAAGTGGCAAAAAATTCAGAAAAATCAGTGTTAGGCAACTTGACGTAAATATTTGAATAAGTTATCTATATTATTTCAAAAATATGTAAGAATAGAATTTGGTAGAAAATTGAATGTAGTTTCTAAAATACTAGGTTTATTTAAAAATAAATAAAATCTATTTGGTGAAAATTTGAAATTTCAATGCAAGTAGTACTTAAATTTTAGGGAAAAATAAGAAGTAGGTGTCCTGTCCGGACCACCCTAACCATAATAAAATGATAATATTTTTTGTAAGATTTTTATATATAGTAGAGGAATCATGGATGTGATGCATATTTTTTGTAATTTTTTCCAAGTAAATAATTAATTATGAATTTTTTATTACAACTTTTAGAAAATATATAAAAACTTCTATTGACCACCTTAACTTGGTCAAAAATCATGAAATTTAATTCTTTTTCTTTTTAATCTCTATAGTATGTGCTATAGAATGTGACGCATGTTTTGATTCAAAAAATATGATACCGTTTGAAAGTTATAGATGTTTTTCAATCAGCCTATCGATGAGGACTTTAGTCACAATTCTAATAGAAAATGAATAATAATTATTTATTAAATTCAAATTAAATCATAATTTATATTTTTTGAAAGCTGAGAATCTCCTCTAAAAACCCTTTTCGTTTCATTAATTTTGGGTGAAAAAAAAATTGTCAGCCACATACCCTACAAATATTGCCACTTTTTGGCATACCATGATCCTGCACATACCCTTTCCTGTATAGGCTACATGCAAACCTAAAAACCTCTGGCCAACCATTGGAACATGTCAAAATACATTAGAAAAGGAATTTGGAAACATCTTCTAACCCATGCACTTTTTCTTTCTCCACTATCATGTTGGAAATTATTCATTTTGATTGGAAAACTCAAAATTTCCTGTGTAGCAGCATCTCCTTCAAGGTATTTTTGCTTTTTCCTCCACTCACAAACATCAAAACATAACAAATAACCTATCCCTAACCTACTCCACCAATCTACCTAACCTACATTGGTGGAGTAGTGTGGAAATGCCTTATAAGACTCAAAACTCAATGCACATGATTTCAGACCGAGCCATAAGAAGAATGCTCAAACAAACATTAAATTTAATGGATTCCTTCCCAAATGGATGTGAACAAATGGTGATTCCCAAAAATACTGGAAACAATCTAAATTTGAACCCTAAACTCTTGCACAATCCATACAAGTTTAGAAACAACTGAAAAACACAGAAAATAAGCTAAAACAGGGAACTCTTTGTTAATTTAATTCTTCTAGAATACAATGATCTCTTTGCTCAGCCTTTACAATGCTTTTAAAGAAGTTTCAAACCATCAACTACCTCTTCATCTTCCTTGAATGACCTATGACTTGTCCTCTTCCTTGATTTTCTTGATTTTCTTGTTTTGTCTCTTTACATTCTTTCTTTTTCTCTCTTTTACATATTTAGCATTTTAACAATATTACACTTTGTGCTTTTTCATGCCTTGATTACATTTAATTTTGGCATTACATGGACTTAAATGCATTTTTGACAACTTAGCCTTTTGAAGGCATTACATGACCTAGGTGTTCCTACACCACAAGCTATGGTCTCATGGTTTTTTTCACATCAACGTGATTTGATTCACATTTTTTTCATGTGAAAATCAACTTGAACCATATTTTGTATTATGGAGCTATATTGAGTTGCCACTTCAAAAACTGATGTAACAATGATACAAAATAATGTTTGAGACTACAAGAAGGCATCAAATGGCTAGTGTACTAAACAAATTATTATGATTTACAAATAATGTTGATAACTCTACTCAATTGGTAACTCTACTTAGTTGGCTTCTTTTTTCAAAATCATACAAATTGAACCCTAGCATCAATAGACTCTGTATATCAAGCTACCACAATCAAGTTACATCAGGCCCATATCACCAAGACACAACCCGAACAATAGGAGGAATGGCCTATTTTAACATACTACACTCAAACCCTTAAGGGATCGATCCGGTTGAACATAGCACAGAGCGATTCCACATGTTTGGGTGTGAAAGAGGACCATGCCTAGCATAAAAATTCCTACTCAAATGTGTTGGAATAGTAAGTTTGGTCACACGAGTTACAGAACAAAAATTGCACCACCTTGCATGCATTTGACACTTTTTCCATCAACGGAAAATTAGACACCACGGGAAAACCACTCTGAGATAATGAAAACTGAGAGAGGTTATTGTAGAGGGACCCAAAATGATCCCATAAGATCAAACAAGAAGTTTATAAGCATCATGGTGTCTGAGTAACCTCATGTTGAAGTTTGCAGCCATTTTTCCCTTTGGACCCTTAAGGGATCGATCCGGTTAAATGTAGCTCTGAGTGATTTTGCATGTTTGGGTGTGAAAGAGGACCATGCCTAGAGTAAACATGCCAATTTGAATGTGTTGGAATAGTCTGTTTGGTCACATGAGTTACAGAATGAAAATTGTACCACCTTGCAACTTTCCACTGCTTGCATTTGACACTTTTTTGCATCAACTGAAAACTAGACACCACAGGAAAACCACTCCGAGATAACAAAAACCAAGAGAGGTTATTGTAGAGGAGTCCAACATGATCTCATAGGATTAGATGAGAAGTTTATAAGCATCACGGTATCCGAGTAACCTCATTCTGAATTTTGTAGCTATTTTGCCCTTTGGACCCTTAAGGGATTGATTCAGTTGAACATAGCTTGGAGCGATTCCACGTGTTTCGGTGTGAAAGAGTATCATGCCTAGTGTAAAAATTCCTATTCAAACATGTTGGAATAGTCTATTTGGTCACATGAGTTGCAGAATGAAAATTGCACCACTTTGCAACTTTCCACTACTTCCATTTGACACTATTTCCATCAACTGAAAAATGGAGACTACGGGAAAACCACTTTGAGATAATGAAAACCAAGATAGGTTATTGTAGAGGGGCCCAACAAAATCTCATAGGATCAGATGAGAAGTTTATAAACATCATGGTGTCTGAGTAACCTCATGCTAAAGTTTGCAGCCATTTTGCCCTTTGGACCCTTAAGGGATCAATCCGGTTGAACGTAGCTCGGAGCGATTTTGAGTGTTTGGGTGAAAAAGAGTACCATGAATAGTGTAAAAATTCCTATTCAAACATGTTGAAACAGTCCATTTGTTCACATGAGTTACAGAATGAAAATTGCACCACTTTGCAATTTTCCACTGCTTCCATTTGACATTTTTTCCATCAACTAAAAACTAGAGACTACGGGAAAACCACTATGAGATAATGAAAACCGAGATAGGTTATTGTAGAGGGGCCCAACATGATCTCATAGAATTAGATGAGAATTTTATAAGCATCACGGTGTTCGAGTAACCTCATGCTGAAGTTTGTAGCCATTTTTCCCTTTGGACCCTTAAGGGATAGATCTGGTTGAACGTAGCTCGGAGCGATTCAAATGAATACCTTGAAATTTCCTCATCAAGCTTCACACGTGCCTTTTTAATGGCTTAAAATCATAATTGAGATTTGTCAAGATCATCAAAATAAGGATGTTGCATTGCTTTTCTGCTTGAGATTCTCTTGGATGGCTCATAAATCTACATTTTATGCAAGGGGACACCAATCAATGTTTGCCTGGTTACATACAAATACACAAAGTAAAATAAGATGATAGCATTGGCATCAACCAAATTGACGTGGATACAAGTATAAATTAATGAGAACCATTGTGTCAAGTATTGCCTCATGGTTAGACTCAAGGACCTTCCACACGGTCTTGTTCAAAGTTCTACCCCCATATTTTCTCAAAGGAACATTGGATGCCACGACAAGGTTTGAGTAATGAAGAATCTTATGATACATGTCAAATTTCTCAAACAACCAATGTTTAACACTCTTATGTGGGTACCTTCTCAGCCATGTTCCAGTAACAACAACTGAGCCTGTAGGGTATTCAATGTTTTCTCCATCTATAATTGGGGCTTCCAATTTCTTTTTTGCCTCAACACGACACAAGTAATAGTATGTACCCTCTTCGTTGTCTTCATCTACAATAACTGCATAAACATTCCCTACATTTATATATGTGGCATATCTCTTGAAATTAGTCAACATTATGAATACAGTACAAAGTAAGATAACAATATGGAATTTCAAATACTAAGCAAGTAGATATATTACCTGGTTGAACTAGATCCGCTACATGGTCAAAGTAGACCGATGATTCCATCCATGTTAGTTCCAATGCCATCGGAGGGCAATACGTGTGAAGTGGGCTAAGATAACTTGTCAACCATTTGTCAACCCACTCCCCTAACTCACAATCATTTCAGGCTTGCATTGTACATGAAGAAAAAAAGCATACCAGCTTACGTGTATTGATACTCCATGAACCTGCATTTGTGCTAAGGAAAGAGTGCAACTCACTCAATCCAGTTAGTGTACAACAATCCTCATATGGTGCAATGTTAGTATCATCCATCAACCAAAAAAATCTACGAACTAAAGACGTACCTTCATTACCTAGACCCATCAAACCATTACACCACTCGACGATTGATCTTGCATTTGTCAACTGTGGAATGCCTTTATACTTTAACTCTTCTCGTGCTAATGCTCTTTTCACGCATGATCCTACATCGTCATGCTCCCCCTTTCCATGTCCATCCTCACAAAAGTTCCACATATGTTGAACACGTGTAGTGAGATGCATCCTGCACAACGAGTAGAACATGCGCACATTCTTGAACTGTGTTGCACAATTATCTGACCATATGATATGCCCCTTTGAGCCAAATGATTGTAGAACATCTAGAAGCAACCTTGCACAAAATCTGGAGAATGCGTGCGATCATCATTGATATAAAAGTGATACTCCCTCAATACCTTCCTTTCGTCCTCTGTACTTTCAGCTGCATGTATGAATTCTATGTGCACAAATATCGAAACATGTGTGGAGTTGTAATACTGTAACTGTACCTCACGCTATGGCTATAGAGTGTAGTTCTTTGCAATGTCAACCACTGATACTATGCTACCAAGTGGAAAGGTGTCCTTGCATAGCTTGAATTATGTGTCCAGCCATCGGGCTCTATGGGTATGCCTTGCATACTCATACACTAGATTCTCACAAAACATGGACATGAACTAATACACTGGAATCTTCTGAATAACCAACTCACACCTTTTGCTTCGCACTCCATCTTTTGTAGCATATGCCACTATTTTATACTTCCTGAACTCTACTAGTTTTTGTCCCACCTCATATGTGCTTTCCATATGTTGACATACTAGCATTCATTGCAAGCCACCGCAACGCTCGCATGAACCATCCAAGCATGTTGTCATATAGAATATTTGGCCATCCTCTATTTCACATAAATTTTTTGATAAGAACTTTCTTGAAGATTTTGGTGGGGCTTCTATGCCACAATCTTGCAAAAAATGATTAGTATGCAAATGTAAACATATAGAACGATAAACATCATAATGGTTAGAGAATTCAATATGTAGTTTATAGCAACAAGTAGTGCATGTATGATTTATCTTGACATAAAAAGGTTTAATCATTTCAAATTTTTTTTGAGAAATACTAATTTGAGGATAAGAATTT
>VDFB02021049.1:0-51511 GCA_007258455.2 Sequoia sempervirens | reverse complement strand
TAAATTTCATCATACAAAACACCAACAATTTGAATTTGATAGGATTTTTACACTCCCTCCTATAAAGGAGAGTACAAAATCTTGCAATCTAAAGAGTCTTGTATAATTATGACACCTTGTACCCTTAAGAAATGGATGTCTTGTCACAAAATATAAGAACATCTTCTACTTTTTATCAAGAGAGTATCTTGTCAAGACTCTTCCAAGATCATATGATATCCCTCCCTCTGAGAACATGAAAATAATTTTACCACAAGAGTTCATTTTGTGTATATCATAGAGTTCATGGTCATTCTACTAATGAATGTAAGGTTTTAAGTGATAGAATTTAACATCTTCAGGAGAGTGGAGCTTTTATGTTGAGGCACCTAATTCCTCTAATCTATACTGATTTTCACTCTAACATGTTTCTCATCCATCATCTTAGCTCATCCTTCTCTTGCACTAAGTGGAAGAAAGGGGTTATGTTAGTCTTGTCTTTGTATGACACTTTTCATTGTATCCTTTTGCAAGTTGACCCCCTTCCATGTATATATAGGAGAAAGTTGGGATGTGGAGGACATGCCTTAAGTTGGCCCACATGTGACGTACTAAGTTATACATTTTTTGGCAACCCCTTCCCTTTTCATGATGTAGCTTATTGGGAACATATGACTTGGCATAGGGATTTCAAAATAAGCTCTCATGTCTTCTTCTACTTTAAATAAATTTCTCATAGTAATGGTGGTAGAAACCACTTTATAGTGGAGAAATAGATCATAACTCATATTTCACTATGTGGTTTTATTTATTGTTGTGATGTGTCCTTTTCTTGGTGGTATCATTGGGTTTGATTTCCACTGAGAGCATAATATTTCTTTGACTTGTCCTCTCTTTGAGACATTAAGAAAAATGTTCCCTAAGAAGAGACCTTACATGAACTAAGTAAAACTCCTTTGAATGTACCTTACACTACTTTGGAATTTACAACATCTGTTATATGGCCACCTTGCATAACACACTTTTCTTGTCTGTGGTGCCATCTTGTTTGTTCACGAGTATCAAGCATACAAATCTTTGCTTGCCTCATGGAGCTCAAAGTTCATTGTTGTTTGGAATCTTATCAAAGTTATCAGGAAGTATATCTTTGGTATGGTTGTTCATATGAGAGACAAAATTAAGTGTGACTTTCCAATAGCCACTTGCTTGTATATGTGAGCACATACTGATCATGTGCATATGTGTCTCATCCTTTTAGATACTCACCCAACGAAAAACCCAAAGTTTCATTGCCTTAGAGTAATCATACATTTTTTGGACAAACAAATTGGATTTGATATGTAACATGTGAGATAAACGACCGAAGCTTGATCCACCTTTTCTTTCCTTTTCTTTCAGTTTTATATCTTTGACATTCCATGTTTGTGTATCTTTTTTTGCTACAAATCATAAACCTTGTGTGTGCTCTTTTGTGCCTATGTTGGTTTGCTATAGTATCTTGATCTTGGGGGCTTGCACAACACTCTTGGTCGTTGTCATCATATCTTGCTAGCATTAGTATATTTGGGTCCCTTTTGATGTGATTTTTTTTACTTTAGTGTAAGTTTAAAGCAAGTTCCTCTTATAACTAAAGTGGGGGCTAAATGTCATGATAAAAAATATATCCCTCTACATTTTCACACTTAATTTGTGAATGATTAACATTAAAATGGTTCTAATGTCACCTTGATCTAGTGTTGTAATGTGTTTCACACATTCACATTAGGTTTAGGTCCCTTTTAAGCTAAATAGATCTATTTTTCCTTAATTTATTGTTGTAAAGTGTATTTATTTACACCTTCACATTAAGTTTTGGGCCATATTGCATTTATGACCTTCATATAATCATTAATAGGCCCCTAAAATCCTTTTATTACGCATCCTGAGGCTTATTTCAATGAACTTCCCAACGTAATAAAAAAATATACTTAATTTTCCAACTCCCTGACATTTCGTCAAGCTAAAAAGGCCTAGTGGGACTCATACACCACCTTGGGCATAGGAGTCCCACCTAGATTAGATGTACATTCCACAAGTAGCATATGAGTCCCATTTGGCCCCTTTTTAGGGTTTTTAGTGAGAAATCAGGGCTTTAAATTTAAATTTCATGGATGGTAGCATTTGGGATCTAATAAACATTAAATTAGATGAAGTTCCTATATAAACAAGGTTTCAAATAATTATTTCACCTAAGGATTCATGATATCAACTTATAAAATCAAGAGTTAAGCATTCCAAGACTTCACAAGAGTATCAAGATAGTTTATAGGAGTATTTCTTTGGCATTCAAGGGTAGATTTCTTTATCACTTGTAGAAATTCAAGATCCATCCTCATATCAAAGTCATTAGGCATCAAGCATGTTGTTTCAAGCTAGTGTTGTGATGTAGCATTCAAGATCCAAGATTAAGCATTGTTATGTTGGAATCACAAGGGTAGAGAACTGAGAGGGGGGGTGAATCGGCTGTCACATAAATTATACAAATTAAACTTATTCTTAGATCTAAGATATAAACATGAAAGCATAAACCATCACCACATAAAAAACAAACATAATTTTTTTATTTATTTATGTGGAAACCCTATTAGGGAGAAAACCATGGTGGATGTTAATCCACAAGATTATAATCTATTAAAATTATAAAAGTATGATAAATGGGGAATGCACATGCATTCAGGAACACTGCCTAAAGTTCACTGTTCATTTATACAAAAGGATTACTGCCCAAAGGAAGACTTAGTATCTTATAGTCACATTTGTATTACATCTAAAATATTTTGAACTGAGAAAATAACATCTTCTAATTCCTAATTACAGTTCCAGTTAAGCACATAAACACTTTCTTTTGATCACTCTACTTCACACTTTACTTCTTCCTTCGAAAATAAGAACATTATTTGTGCAAAATGTACTCATCATACATCACCCACCACACCTTCAAATGGTATAAACAATCGATCATATATATTCACAACTAAGGATAACATCAACTACATGTCGGCCCAAAAAAATATAAAATGTATACAAACTGTCAACCCAAATCAATAAACAATTATCAATGTGCACGAAACAATGTCAGCCAAAACATAGTAAGGATCCAAAATAACATGTCTCGAAAATGAACCACTTTAAACAATTATGCCTCAAAGATCCACAACATGCTACAATCACCCTATCGGCTATGATCATGAAAAATATGAACTCACAAAAGAAAATCAGCAATCGTGAGTACAACAATCAATGCAGACGAACAACATAGATAGAGCATGATCTAGAAACATCCAAAAGCATCATGAATCACCATAGAATCATCCACAACAAATCAAATTACTAGAATCACATCATCTTCTTTTAGGAACACCAACTATTAAAGTAGCAAAACAACTGTTAGAACACAGATACTCATTTAACTCAATCAAATCTTCATGCGAGTCTCTAAAACTTCATGTGGATAAACTAGATATACTTTTCAAAAAACCATTTAATCCACAACCTTTTATCATCAATATATTGAGCTAGCCACCATGTTGAACTTCACTGCACCATTGACAACTTACAACTTATTTTATTACAATTTTCTCAATATCCTTGACATATACAACCTTAAAGACATTAATTACAATAGTGTTGAAATCAATTATAACCACATATCAACAATATCCAATAATCTCCCCCTTTGGTATTGATGGCAACACATGATGTGAAAAACACCATCAAAACAATTTTCTCTTAAGACTTTCTCCCCCTTAGATTTTGACCCTTTTCTCCTTAACTCTTTCATAGTTTTTCACCCAAGTCTTCTCCCCCTTTGACATTAATGAAAATACACATTATCTTTCTCTACACAAGCTCTAAACCATATTTTTGAACATCTTACTACTCCCCTTGAGTAGCAGCCAACACAACATCAATCCGCATCACAAGACATGACTATGAAATGCACAAATTGATTCAAGTCAATGCATCTTAAATATGATTAGGAAGGGTAATCGCCCCTAGCTTCCCTTTGAGATACTCAAAAGCATCCTTAGGAAAGGGCTTGTAAAGATATATGCAATTTGTTCCTTAGTGGGCACATACTCCAATTTGACTTCCTTTTCACTCACCTTATCTCTCAAAAAGTGAAACTTGATAGATATATGCCTATTTTTTGAATGCAACACCAGATTCTTAGAAATGTTAATTGCACTTGAATTATCATAGAATACACAAATATAATATATTTCAACATCCACTTCATCCATAATACTTGAGTACAATTTTTAGCAACAATAATGTATTCTAACTTTGCAGTAGATAAAGAAATGGCATTTTGCTTCTTACTTAATCATGAAATTAACTTCTTTCCCAAGAAAAATGCACCACCACTAGTACTCTTTCTGTCATTCACATCTCCTACCCAAACAACATCAGTAAAAGCACTAAAAGTAAGGTCATCTTCTTTAGGATACCATAGGCCAAAATCAATTGTCCCCTTCAAGTATCTAAAAATACTCTTCACAACTGTCACATGAGATTCCTTAGGATTAGCTTGAAATCTTGCAACAATGCATACGCCATTCATGATATCAGGTCTAATTTGAGTCAAATAGAGCAATACACCAATCATGGATTTGTATCTAGTCTGATTTATTTTAGGAGAATCATCTTCTTGTGTTAACTTACATTCGGTCACCATAGGTGTACCAACTAGCTTTGAATCTTCCATCCAAAAATTATTTAGCAATTTTTTCACATACTTGGATTTAGATATAAAGATCCCTTCATCTAGTTGAGTAATTTGCAACCCTAAAAAGAATTCCAATTCTCCAATCATAGACATGTCAAACTCACTCTACATCTCATCAATAAACTTCATGCACAAACTATCATCTCTTCCAAAAATGATATCATCAAAAAAGAATTCAACAATCAAATCTTTATGATGATCAATCTTGAAATATAAATTACTATCAGCAGTATCTTTATTAAATTGAATCTTCAAAAAATACTTTTCCAATCTGGCATACCATGTTCTTGAGGCTTGCTTAAGTCTATAGAATGCTTTCTTCAAATGGGGAAAACCATATCTCCCTGATCAATCAATTGAAATCCATCAGGTTGCTCAATATGCACTTCTTCTAGTTCACCATTTAGAAATGATGACTTAACATCCATCTGATAAACCTTGAAGTTTTTGTAAGAAACATAAGCAAGAAATAGTCTCACAACTTCAATCTTAGCAATATAAGCAAGAAATAGTCTCATAGCTTCAATCCTAGCAACATGAGCAAAATTTTCTTCAAATTCAATTCCTTCCATTTGAGAATATCTTTTATGCACAAGTCTTGCTTTGTTTCTAACAACTTCACCCTGCTCATTCAGTTTGTTCTGAAAGAACCATTTAGTTCCAATTAATTTTTTTTCCTTAGGGCTAGGAACAAGAATCCATGTATCATTCTTCTCAATTTGTAGTAGTTCTTCTTTCATTGCTTCCACCCAATGTTCATCTTTGCATGCTTCATTGACACTATTAGGCTCAATCTTTAGGATCAAATAATATTCTTCTACAATTTTTCTCCTAGTTTAAACACCTTGTTGCATGATGTGGTTGTGTTGCTGATATGTGGTTGTCATTGATGTTAGCACTATTAGCATTGATGCATTGAAGGTTGTCTATGTTGAGGATATTGAGAAAATTGTAATACGAAGTGCTACAGGTTGATAGTGGAATAGTGAAGGACATCAAGGTGTCTTGATCAGTACATTTTCGATCAACTTTTTTGGACTAAAGGGTTTCTTGATGAGTGTATCTAGTTTATCCACTAGAAGTTTCAGAGGTCTGCGTGAAGTTTTGAGAAAGTTATGAATATTTTTATTCTGATAGTTTTTCTGCTACTTCAGGTTGTGTTCCTGAATGGAGATGAATTGATTTTTGTAAGTTTAGTTCTTGCAAATGCCTCTGTATTGATTTTTGATGCTTGTGGATGCCTCTAGATCATAGTATATCTTTGTTGCTCATCCACGTTGATCGGTGTGTTCGTGGTCAGTGTTTTTTCTCGTGTGTTTGATTTTTTATGTTCTTGGCCAACATAGTGGTTGTAGTATGTTGTGGATCCTTGGAGATTAAAATTTGAATGTTTGGCATGCTCGAGGATGTTGTTTTGGGCCACAATATTATATTGGCCTATGGTGTTTGATTCACATTGGAAATTTACTTGTAAATTTTTTCCAACATTATGTATATGTTTCATATTTCATACTTTATTGTGGCCAATAAAGGTGTTGATGCAAATCCATGTTGCAGATATATAAGAGTGGTTGTTTGTGCAAAGTTAAGTGTGTGTGAGTGTAGAGGAAGAGTTAATGTGCGAATAGTGATCTAATCATTCGATTACAGAGAAGAGTGTGAACAAGGTTGAGTGAAGTGTGAAGGAGTGTTTCTATGTCTAATTAGAACTATAATCAGGCTTTTGTAGAAACTATTTTCTCAGTTCATACCCTGTAGATCTAATCCAAATTTTTGTAAGATAGTGTTTCTTCTTTGGGCAGTGAGCCCTCATGCATTTGAGCAGTGAGCTTTAGGCAGTGTGCCTAAATGTATGTACATTCCCATTATTCTTCTTTATACTTTTAACAGGGTATAATATTGTGGACTGACATCCACCATGGTTTTTCCCCTAACAGGGTTTCCAAGTAAAAAAAATATTAGTGTTTTTTATGTTTTTGAGGTGTTGATTGTTTGTGGTTAATTGCTAATTCATCAGATCTGAGATTAATTAAAGTTAAGTTTGAAAGTTTAAATATTCTAAGACAACTGATTCACCCCCCCTCTCAGTTGTTTTTCCTTGTTTTTCCAACAATTGGTATAAGAGAAAGTTCCTCTGAAGAAGTTTAAAAGCTTGAGGTGATTTGAGATGGAATCATACAAGAAGGACAGTCCTAGATTCAATGGAACAAATTACCCTCTATGGAAAGAAAGAATAGAATGTTATTTGAGGTGTATTGGTGAACCGTTCTGGAAGATTACAAAGAACAAATATGTTATTCCTCATAATAGTCCTTCCACTCTTGATGAAGTTCAAGAGGCTAAGACTAATATTAGGGCTATTGAATCTTTGTTGAGTGCTCTGATAGATTCAAAAATGACAAATGTGATGGATCTAAAGATAGCTCATGAGATCTAGAAGAAGCTAACGACTTTGTATGAAGGAGATGCACTTGTGAAGTTTTCTAAGCTAACAAGTTTTAAAGGAAAGTACAAAAATTTGAAGATGGGTGAAGTTGAAAATATTTCTTCTTTTAAATGCAAAAAGTAAATGAACTTGTGATGGGTATTAGATGTTCTGGTTGTACCTTGGATGAACAAGAAATTGTAGCTAAAGTGCTCAGATCATTTCCTCCCTCTTACAAATAAAAGTCTCATGCTATTGAAGAGCTCAGAACAGTGACAAATGTGACAAGAGATATGTTGATTGGTAAACTTGTTGCTTTTGAGTTAAGTGAATTTGGTGATTTTTCCCTTAAGACTGAATCTGCATTTTAGGCCTCTATATCTGGAGGAAACATGCAAAGATATGATCTGGGAGAAAGTTCTAGAAACACATTCAAGTATGAGGAAGAGATGAAATACTTTGAAGAAGAAGAAAGAAAGGAAGAAGAGCTAGAAGCACTACTTGTTAAGAAAGAAGGCAGAAGAGAAGGTAAGTATAAAGGAAAGTTACCTATTAAATGCTTCTTTTGTAGCAAAATATGCCATTTTTCTTCAAGGTGTTTTGAAAGAGTTCCTAGATCCAAGCCTTAAAAATATAGATTTCAAAAGAAATGCTATTATGCTAAAGAAGGTGTGACTGATGAAGAATCTGATAAAGAAAATGGAAATTAAGATGAATGTGCTTTCATTGCTATCAAGGAAAATTTTCTGGTGGCTACTGAATCTACTAATCTTGGGAAAGCTCTTGCAGGCCAAATTGAAGGAAAGGATGAGTGGGTTATTGACAATGGATGCTCACATCATATGACTGGTGAAAAAAGAAAATTTGTAAATCTAAAGAAATATGATGGTGGGGTTGTAAGATTCGAAGATAACAATGCTAGTGTGATTCGTGGTAGTAGATCTATTTGTCTTGGTGGTAAACATAACACTGATGATGTCCTTTATGTTAAAGGATTGAAGCATAACTTGTTGAGTGTTGGACAAATGGTGAAAAAGGGTTACAATCTTTAGTTCAAAAATGGAAGATGTAGGATACTTGGAAGTTCTAGAAATGAAATTGCTTTAGGTACAAAGAAAAAGGTAATATTTTTCACTTGAGTGCTGATGTAAGTTGTTTGATTGCTCAAGTGGATGAAATTTGGTTATGGCATAGGAGGTTATGTCATGTGAATTTTGATAACATTGTCAAGGTAAGTTCCACTCAAGTAGTAAGAGATCTATACCTAAGAGCTAGTAAAGCCTACTAACACAATATCCAAGGAATGCCAGATGGGAAAATAGACTAGAGTTACTTTTTAGAGCAAACAACATAATACTAATGGAATATTAGAGTTGATTACTCGAGGATGATATGGGAACTTGCTTTCTTAAGAGAAAAATTTGAAGCATTAGATTTCAAAAGTTTCAAAACTATGATAGAGAATGTTTGAACATAAAATTCCTAAGGTTAGACAAAGGTAGTGAGTTCAATTCTTTCAATGAAAAGCATGGAATCAGAAGATAGTTATATGCTCCTTAAACCCCTCAACAGAATGGAGTTGTAGAGAGAAATAATAGAACAATTCTATATGTTTGTATAAAATTGATGTTGGAAGGAAATGTGCCTCACATCTATTTGAGAGATGTTGTAAACATTGCTATGTACACTCTAAATTGGGTAAATGTTAATGGTATTTATGGTAAGACTCCTTTTGAGCTATGGTTTGGTTATAAGGCTACTATTAAATATTTCAAGATCTTTGGAAGTGAGTGTTATATTAAGAGAGATGAGGACATAGGAAAGTTTTATGCAAGGAGCGATGAAGGAATCTTTCTATGTTACTCTACTAAAAGCAAGGCTTACTGGTGCTATAATAGAAGATTGAAGAAAATGGTTGAAAGTGAAAATGTTAGAGTTGATGAGGGCTTTGCTATATCATACAGATATTGTGGATATGATTCATATGACTGGCAAGATAGTAGAGACAAAGGGAAGAATTCCTAGACACAGAATCAAGCTCAAATTGTTCTAGTGAATCAAGAAAGTCAGGAAGGAGAGAAAAGTGGAAGTGTAGAAGAAAGAATAGAAGAACCAAAAGTGTGCTTGAGAGAATCCTAAAATTTTGAGGTATGTAAAGATAAATCATTATGAAGATCAAATTATAGGAGATAAGAATAAAGGTGTGCAGACTAGACAAAGGATTGAAGAAGAGTATTGTTTGATTTCCAACACTGAGCCTAACAATGTCAATGAATTTTGTAATGATGAACACTCGATGGAAGCTATAAAGGAAGAATTGATCTAGATTCAAAAGAATTATACATGGATTCTTGTTCCTAGACCTAAAGACAAAAATGTGATTGGTACTAAGTGGGTCTTTTATAATAAGTTGAATGAACAAGGTGAAATGGTCAGGATTAAAGGAAGACTGGTATGTAATTGGTATTCACAAATGGAAGGTAATTATTTTGAAGAAACATTTTCCCCTGTTGCCAGAATTGAGGCTGTAAGATTATTTCTTGCTTATGCTGCATATAAGAACTATAAAGTATATCAAATGGATGTGAAATCAACATTTCTGAATGGTGAGTTAGAAGAAGAGGTATATGTTGAATGGCCAGATGGATTTCAACTGACTGATAAGGAATATATGGTTTTCTGATTGAAGAAAGAATTGAATGGACTCAAGCAAGTCCCCAAAGCTTGGTATTCTAGACTGGATAAATACTTACTAAAGCTTGGATTCAATAAAGGTACTATTGATAGCAACTTGTATTTTAAGTTAGATCATGATAAAGAAATGGTTATTGAAGTCTTTATTGATGAAATTATTTTTGGAGGAGATGATGATCTATGTATGAAGTTTGTTGATGAAACGAAAAGTGAATTTGGAATGAGTATGATTGGAGAGATGAAGTTCCTTCTGGGATTGCAAATCACTTAATTAGACAATGGTATTTTCATATCTCAGTCCAAATATGTGACAGAGTTGTTGAAGAAATTTGGCATGAAATACTCAAAGCGTATTGGTAAATTCATGGTAACTGAATGCAAGTTAACATAGAATGATGATTATCCTAAGGAAAATCAAACAAGATATAGGTCAATGATTGGAAGATTTCTCTACTTAACTTGGACTACACTAGACATCATTAATGCTATGTGTATGGTTGCTAGATTTCAAGCTGATCCAAAAGAATCTCATGTGACTGTTGTAAAGAGAATTTTCAGATATCTAAAAGGAATAGTTAATTTTGGGCTTTGGTATCCTAACAATGATAATCTTATCTTAAGTGCATATCATGATGTAGATAGGGTAGGAGATGTCGATGACAGGAAAAGAACTAGTGGTGGTGCCTTCTTCCTAGGGAAGAAACTGGTGTCTTGGTTGAGTAAAAAGATGAATTCCATTTCCCTATCTACTAATGAGGAAAATTATATTGTCACTACAAATAATTGTACTCAAGTGGGTATGTGCAGGATCATCATGGAGAAAACATGCCCTTAAGTGGCAAAAAAATTAGAAAAATTAGAGTTAAGCAACTTGGCATAAAAATTTGAATAAGTTATTTATATTATTTCAAAAATATGTAAGAATAAAATTTGTAGAAAATTGAATGTAGTTTTTAAACTACTAGGTTTAAAAAATAAAAAATCTATTAGGTGAAAATTTGAAATTTCAGCTGAGTAATAGAAATTTCAAAGAAAAAAAGAAGTAGGTGTCTGTCTAACCACCTAACCACAATAAAATGATAATACTTTTATAAGATTTTTATATATAAGTAGAGGCTCATTTCTTGATGTGATGTGTATTTTTGTAATTTTTCCAAGTAAATAATTAATTATTATTTTTTATTACAACTTTAAAAAATATAAAAACTTCAGTATGTTGACCACCTTAATGTCTTAAGAAATTCAATTTTTTTTTTTTAATCCTATAGCATGCAAAGCATAGAATGTGATACCATTTGAAAGTTATCAATGTTTTTCAATCATCCTATCAATCGGGACTTTAGTCATAATGTGAATAGAAAATGAATAATAATTACTTATTAAATTCAAAGTAAAACATAATTTATACTGGTGGAAATTTGAGAATCTCCTTTAAAAACCCTTTTTGTTTTATCAATTTTGGGTATAAAAAATGTTGTCAGCCACATACCCATCATATTGCCACTTTTTGGCCTATCATGATCCTACACATACCCAAGTGTTTTGGAGGAAACAAATGTTGAAATATATCAAAGTTGTATATGATGAGCCTACTAGCATATACTGTGATAACTCAAGTGCAATAAATATATCGAAGAATCCGGTGCTACACTCTAAGATCAAGCATATATCAAACAAGTTTCATTTCACGAGGGATAAATTAAGTGAGAAACAAGTCAAACTAGAGTATGTTCCTACCAAAGAATAGAGCACAAAATTTTTCACCAAGAAGTTTCCAAAAGATAACTTTGAGTATCTCAAAGGGATGCTAGGGGTGATTACCCCTCTTGATATGAACTAGAGATGCATTGGTTTGCATCAATCTGTGCACTTCATGATCATATTCTGATCCAGATTGATGGTGTGGTGCCTGCTACTTAGGGGGAATAGTTGGATGTTCAGATATGTGGTTCATAGCTTGTATAGAAGAGATATTTGACATTGATGTCAAAGGGGGAGAAGTTTACTATGAACAATATTTCTGGAAGAGAAGAGTTGAGGAGAAGAGTTAGAACCCGAGGAGGAGTAAGTGTTGTTGTGTTGATGGTGTTTTTCACATCATGTGTTGCCATCAATGCCAAAGGGGGAGATTGTTGGATTTTGTGGTTGTGTTGCTGATATGTGGTTTTCATTGATGTCAACACTATTAGCATTGATGTATTGAAGGTTGTATATGTCAAAGTTATTGAGAAAATTGTAATAAGAAGTGCTATAGGTTGATAATGGAACAATGAAGGTCATGAAGGTGTCTTGACCAATACATTGTTGATCAACTATTGTGGACTAAAAGGGTTTCTTGATGAGTGTATCTAGTTTATCCACCAAAATTTTTAGAGGTCCGTGTGAGGTTTTGAGCAAGTTATGAAGATTTGTATTCTCACAGTTTTTTTGCTACTTTAGGTTGTGTTCCTAAATTAAGATAAAGTGTTTTTTGTACGTTTAGTTGTTTAGATGCCTCTCTATTGAATTGTGACACTTTTGGATGCCTCCAGATCATATTCTATCTTTGTTGCTTGTCTAAGTTGATCAGTGTGTTCGTGGTCAGTGATTTTTCTCTTGTGTGTTTGGGTTTTTATGTTCTTGGCTGACATAGTGGTTGTAGCATGTTGTGGATCCTTGGAGATTAAAATTTGAATATTTGGCATGCTCAAGGATGTTGTTTTGGGCCACAATATAATATTGGTTGAAGGTCTTTGATTCGCATTGGAAATTTACTGGTAAATTTGGGCCGACATTGTGTATATGTTTCATATTTGATATTTTATTCTGGCCAACCAAGGTGTTGATGCAAATCCATGTTGTGGATATATAAGAGTGGTTGTATGTGTGAAGTTAAAGTGTGTGTGAGTGTAAAGGAAGAGTAAATGTGCAAATAGTAATCTAATTATTTTATTGTAGAGTAGAGTGTGACGAAGGTTGAGTGAAGTGTGAAGGAGTGTTTATGTGCCTAATCAAAACTATAATCAAGCTTTTGTAGAAGCTATTTTCTTAGTTCATACCCTGTGAATCTAATATGAATTTCTGTAAGATAGTATATCTTCTTTGGGAAATGAGAACCCATGTATTTGAGCAGTGAGGTCTAGGAAGTGTGCTTTAATGAATGTGCATTCCCATTATTCTTCCTTATACTTTTAATAGGGTATAATATTGTGGACTGGCATCCACCATGGTTTTTCCCCTAATAGGGTTTCCACATACAAAAATATAGTTGTTCTTTGTGTTTCTAATGTGTTGATTATTTGTGGTTAATTTCTATTTCAGAGGTCCACATGAAGTTTTGAGCAAGTTATGGAGATTTGCATTCTGGTAGTTTTTCTACTACTTCACCTGGTTGTGTTCCTGAATGAAGATGAAGTGATTTCTCTACTTAGTTTAGTTGTTGCAAATGCCTCTCTATTGATTCATGATGCTTGTGGATTCCTTTATCTTTGTTTCTCATCCGCATTGATTAGTGTGTTCATGGTCAATCATTTTTCTCTTATGTGTTCAAGTTTTTATGTTCTTGGTAGACATAGTGGTTGTAGCATTTTGTGGATTCTTGAAGATTAAAATTTGAATGTTTGGCACACTCAAGGATGTAATTTTGGGATGCAATATAATATTGGCTGATGGTGTTTGATTCGCATTGGAAGTTTACTTGTAAATTTGGGCCGACATTGTGTATATTTTTCATATTTCATATTTTATTTTGGCCGACGAAGGTGTTGATGCAAATCCATGTTGTGGATATATAAGGGTGGTTTTTTGTATGAAGTTAAAGTGTGTGTGAATGTAGAGGAAGAGTAAATGTGTGAATAGTGATCTAATCATTCAATTGCAGAGTAGATTCTGAAGAAGGTTGAGTGAAGTGTGAAGAGTGTTTGTATTCCTAATCGAAACTATAATCAGGCTTAGGTAGAAGCTATTTTCTCATTTCATACCCTGTGGATCTAATCTGAATTTCTATAAGATAGTGTCTTCTTTCAGCAATGAGCTCTAGGTAGTGTGTCTGAATGCATGTGCATTCCCATTATTCTTTGTTATACTTTTAACAAGGTATAATATTGTGGATTGACATCCACCATGGTTTTTCCCCTAATAGGGTTTCCACATAAAAAAAATCTTGGTGTTCTCTATGTTTCTAATGTGCTGATTATCTATGGTTAATTTCTAATTCATCATATCTAAGATTAAGTAAATTTAAGTTTAAAAAGTTTAAATATTCTAAGACAACTAATTCACCCCCCTCTTAGTTGTTTGTCCTTGTTTTGACAACACACCTTTTTTCTTATCACCTATAATCTAATTTTTTGAATTCTTTATTCATACATACCTTGGAGTCTTAGGGTTTTCTTGAAATTCAGGCTCTTGTTATCTCACTTATGCACTTTCACTAGTTTCTTCCTCTTGATTTTCCTGATTCACCGGAATGATTTGAACTTGATATAGAGTTTGATTTTTTTTTCCTTTATCTGAACTATCATTTTGATCATTTGAATCATATCCACAGGTTCTGGATGGTATAATTGTATCTTCATCAACCTTGAAAATAACACTTGAAATTACTTTCTTCAATCTCTTATTGTAGCATCGGTAGGCTTTACTTTTAGTAAAATAACCATGAAATATTCATTCATCACTTCTAGCATCAAAATTTCCTATATCTTCATCTCTTTTGCTATAGCATTTACTCCCAAAGATTTTGAAGTATCTAATAGTAGGGTTATGACCATACCATAGCTCATAAGGAGTCTTACCGGTATCACCTTTGACATGTACCCGATTGAGAGTGTAAACAGAGGTACTCACAACTTCTCTTTAGTAGATATGTAGAACATTTCCTTCCAAAATCATGGTTCTAGAAGTTTCTTGACTTGTCCTGTTCTTCCTTTCCATAATTTCATTTTTTTGAGGGGTCCATGAGGTAGATAATTATCTCTTTATCCCATGTTCTTCACAAAAATAATTAAACTTGCACTAGAAGTGAATTCACCACCGCTATCTAATCTCAGACATTTAATCTTCAGACCTATCTCTGTCTCAACCATAGCCTTAAAAATCTTGAATTTCTCTAGAGATTTAGATTTTTCCCTTAATAAATTAACCCACATCAATCTAGAATAATGATTAATAAATAACATGAAATACATGTCTCCTTGTAAACGTCTAACTCTGGAAGGACCACAAAATTCAGTATGCACAAGCTCCAACACTTCATGCGAACAATGTTGTTTTCTTTGGAATAAAACTCTAGTTTTCTTCCCTAACTCACATCCTTTGCATATAGTATTAGTAGGTTTTATGAACTTAGGAAGATCTCTTACTGCTTGAGTATAACTTATCTTGATAATATTATCAAATTTTACATGACATATTATCCTATGCCACAACCAACTTTCATCAACTTGAGCAATTAGACAACTTTTACCAGTAGCATTTAGGTGAAAGATATTACTTTTATTTTTACCAGATGTAATCACATTTCTGAAACTCCCTAATATTCTACACTTTCTATCCTTGAATTGAATATTGTATCCCTTGTCAACCATCTATCCAACAGTTAAGATATTATGCTTCAAACCTTCCACATATAGAACATCATTAGTATTATTCTTACCATCAAGAGAAATGGATCCTCTGCCATAGATTAGACTATCTTTGTAATCACCAAATATTACAACAGCACCATCATACTTTTCCAAGCTCACAAATTTAATTTTACCACTTGTGATGTGATGAGAGCATCCACTGTCAATCAACCATTCATATTTCTCTTCAACTCTGGCAGCTAGAGCTTTCTCCACATTTATGCAACTAGTAGATTTAGTACGTACTAGATCATTTTCCTTGATAGCAATAAATACCCATTCATCCTCACTTAAATTCCCTTTATCAGAATCATCATCTATCACACCTTCATCAGTAGCATGCATAATAACACTTTCTTTAGAATCTAGGCTTGTTAGGTCTTGGCTTAGGAACTCTTTCTAGACACCTTGAGACAAAATGAACCATCTTATTACAAGAAAAATATTTAAGAGGCAATTTCCCTTTATAGTTACCTTCTCCTCTGGCTACCCTTTTGACAATATGTGCTTCAAGCTCATCTAGTTCTCTCTCTTCTTCTTCAATCTCTCTCATATCTTGCTCATACTTGGACATTTTTCTAGAAGAACTTTCTCCTAGATCATATCTCTACTTATATTTTCTAGAGATAGTAACTTTGAATGCAGATTTTGTCATAGGAAGAGATTTACCAAAATCACTTAACCCAAAAGCAGTAAGCTTACCAATCAACATGCCTCTGGTTATATTTGTCACAGTCTAAATCTCCTCAATAGTGGTAGCTTTGTGTTTGTATGCAATAGGAAAGGATCTAAGCACTTTAGCAACAGTATTTGATTCTTCCAATGTTCCACCAGCACATCTGATACACAAGTTCATTCGCTCTCTACATAAAAGAAGCGATGTTCTCATCTTCACCCATTCTCGACATTTCATATTTCCCTTTCAGGCTTTTCAAAATGGCAATCTTCACATGGCTATCACCTTCATACAAATTTTCCAACTTTTTCCAAATCTCATAAGTAGTCTTGAACTCCATTACATTTGTCAACTCATAATTAGTCAGAGCACTCAACAATGCTTCCTTAGCCTTTATATTGTACTTGGATTCCTTAATCTCACTTGCAGTAGAAGGACCATTCTATGGGATGATATACCTATTCTTTGTAATTGTCTAGTAGGGTTCACGAATGCATCTCAAATGACACTCCATTAGAGTCTTCCAAAAATAATAATTATTTCCATCAAATCTCAAACTATCCTTCTTATATGTTGCTATCCCATATCACCTCATGTTGGCAACACAAGGGCAAATGAGTAAGAGGGGGTGGGGTGAATCAGTTGTCACAAAAATTCAAACTTATTAAACTTATTAACCTTATTCTTATATCTTATTAATAACCATGAAATCATAAATCATTAACACATTTGAAACACACATAACACCAAGATTTTTATGTGGAAATCTTGTTAGGGGAAAAAATAAGGAGGTAACCCCACAAGATTATACCCTATTAAAAGTATAAAGAAGAATAAATGGGGAATGCATATGCATTCAGGAACACTACCTAGAGCTCACTGCTCAAATACAAAAAGGATTACTTCCCAAAGGAAGACACATTTTCTTACAAAAACATTCAAATTACATCAACAGGATTTTGAACATAGAAAATAGCATCTGCTAATGCATGATTATAGTTCTAGTTAAGCACATGAATACTTCTTCACACTTTGCTCACTCTTATTCACACTCTACTTTTATCTTTGAATGATTAGGACATTATTCACACATCTCATACAAATGTATGCCTTCAAAGGGAATAAACAATCACTTATATATATCCACAACAATAGATTACATTGCTACATGTCGGATTCAACAAAATAATAGAACATATGTAAACTGTCAGCCCAAAACAATAAATAATTTTCAATGTGAATCGACCAATGCTAGCCAAAACATAATGAAGAACTAAAATAGAATACTCAAACATGAAACACCTTAAAAAATTATTCCATGAAGATCCACAACATGCTACAATTACCCTGTCATCCATGAACATAAAAAACATGAATACACAAGAGAAAATAACCAATCATGAGCACAACGATCAATGTGGACATGCAACATAGATAGAGAAAAATATAGAAACATTCAAAAACATCATGAATCACCAGAGAAGCATCTACAACAACTAAACTTACTAGAATCACATCATCTTCATTTAGGAACACCAATTGAAGCAACAAAAAAATTGTTAGAACACAAATACTCATAACTCGATCAAATGTTCATACAGATCTCTGAAACTTAACCTAGATAAACTAGATATAATCGATAAAAATCCCTTTAATCCGTAACCTCTGATCATCAATGAACTGAGCTAACCAACAGACTGAACTTCACTACATCACTGACAACCCGTAACTTATTTTATTACATTTTTCTCAATATCCTCGACATATACAGTCTTAAAGACATTAATGCCAATAGTGTCAATATCAGTGACAACCACATATTAGCAACATCCAACAATCTCCCCCTTTTGGATTGATGGCAACACATGAACTGAAAAAAACCATCAACGCAACTTTCTCTTAGCATTTTCTTCCCCTTAGATTCTGACTCTTTTCTCCTCAACTATTTCACATGAATCTTGTCCCCCTTTGACATCAATGAAAAAGATACACATAAGCTCTGAACCATATATTTGAACATGTGACTACTCCCCTTGAGTATCAACCACCACAACATCAATTCGAATCAAGATATGACTATGAAATGCATGGATTGATGCAAATCAATGCATCTTAGATTTGATTAGAAGGGTTAATCACCCCTAGCTTCCCTCTGAGATACTCAAAAGTATCCTTAGGCAATGAATTGGTAAATATATTTTCAATTTGTTCCTTAGTAGGAACATACTCTAATATGAATTCCTTTTTACTCACCTTCTCTCTCAAAAAGTGAAATTTGCATGGTCTTTGAATGCAACACTGGATTCTTAGAAATTTTAATTTCACTTGAATTATAACAGAATATAGCAATAAGTTCATCATACACAACTCTGATATATTTCAACATTTGCTTACTCCACAATACTTTAGTACAATTTTTAGCTACAACAATGTATTTTGCCTCTACAGTAGATAAAGAAATGGCATTTTGCTTCTTACTTAACCATGAAATCAACTTCTTTCTTAAGAAAAATGCACCATAACTAGTACTTTTTATGTCATTAACATCTCCTGCCCAATCAACATAAATAAAGGAATTCAAAGTAAGATCATCATCTCTAGGATACCATAGGCCAAAATCAACTATCCCCTTCAAGTATCTGAAAACCCTCTTCACAACAGTCACATGAGATTCATTAGGATCAGCTTGAAATCTTGGAACAATGCATACAACATTCATGATATCAAGTCTAGTTTGAGTCAAATAGAGCAATCCACCAATCATTGATCTGTATCTAGTTTAATTTTCTTTCAAAGAATCATCTTGTGTCAACTTACATCTGGTCACCATAGGTGTACCAATTCACTTTGAATCTTCCATACCAAACTTCTTTAGCAATTCTTTCATATACTTGGACTGAGGTATAAAGATCCCTTTATCTAGCTGAGTAATTTGCAATCCCAAAAATAATTTCATCTTTCCAATCATAGACATCTCCAACTTACTCTACATCGCATCAACAAACTTCATGCACAAACCATCATCTCCTCCAAAAATGATATCATCAACAAATACTTCAACAATCAAATCTTTATCATGATCAATCTTGAAAGAAAAATTACTATCAACAATACCTTTATTAAATCCATGCTTCAAAAAATACTCATCCAATCTGGCATACCATACTCTAGGGTCTTTCTTAAGTCCATACAGTGCTTTCTTCAACCAAAAAACCACATCTCCCTAATCAGTCAATTGAAATCCATCAGGTTGCTAAACATACACTTCTTCTTCTGATTCATCATTTAGAAATGTTGACTTGATATCCATCTGATAAACCTTGTAGTTTTTGTAAGAAACATTAGAAAGAAATAGTCTCACAGCTTCAATCCTAGCAACAGGGGAAAAAGTTTCTTCAAATTCAATTCCTTCCATCTGAGGATATCCTTTACACACTAGTCTTGCTTTGTTTCTAACAACTTCACCTTGCTCATTCAGTTTGTTTCTAAAGACCCATTTAGTTCCAATTACATTTTTGTCCTTAGGTCTAGGAACAAGAATCCATGTATCATTCTTTTCCTCAATCTTCTATAGTTCTTTTCTTTCATTGCTTCCACCCAATGTTCATCTTTGCATGCCTATTGACATTATTAGCTCCGCCTTTGAAATCAAACAATATTCTTTTTTCAAATTTTCCTATTTCTAGGTAAAAACCTTGATCTTTTATCACCTATGATCTAATCTTTTTGATTTATTTAGTCTTACATACCTTGGAGTCTTAGGATATTCTTGATCTTCAGGCTCTTGTGATCATTCTTCTGCATTTTTACTAGTTCCTTCCTCTTGGTTTTCATGATTCATTGGAATGATTTAAATGTGATTTGAAGTCTAAGCTTTCCTTCCTTTATGTGAACTATAATTATGATCATATCCACAGGTTGTGGATCATATCCACATGTTCTGGATGGTCTAGCTATGTCTTCATCAACCTTGACATTTAAACTTTTATCTACTTTCCTCAATCTCTTATTGTAGCACCCGTAGGCCTTGCTTTTATTAGAATAACCAAGGAAGATTCCTTCATCACTCCTAGCATTAAACTTTCCTATATCTTCATCTCTTTTGATATAGCATTTACTCCCAAAGATTTTGAAGTATCTAACAATAGATTTATGACCATACCATAGTTCATAAGGAGTCTTACCTAGTATCACCTTTGACTTGTACCCGGTTGAGTGTGTAAACAACAATACTCACAACTTCTCTCTAGTAGATATGAGGAACATTTCCTTCCAGCATCATAGTTCTAGAAGCTTCTTCAATTGTCATGTTCTTCCTTTCCATAACTCCATTTTTCTAAGGGGTTCGCAGGGTAGATAATTGTCTCTTTATTCCATGTTCTTCACAAAAATAATTAAACTTACCAAAAGTGAATTCACCTCCTCTATTTGATCTGAGACATTTAATCTTTAGACTTGTCTCTATCTCAACCATAGCCTTAAAAATCTTGAACTTCTCTAGAGCTTCAGATTTCTCCCTTAAGAAAGTAACCCACATCATTATGAAATAATCATCAATAAGTAACATGAAATACCTTTATCCTTGTAAACTTATAACTCTAGAAGGACCACACAAGTCAGTATACACAAGTTCCAACACTTCATTTAAATAATTTTCTTTGCTCTGAAATGAAATTATAGTTTTATTCCCTAACTAACATTCCTTGCATATCGCATTAGTAGGTTTTATCAACTTAGGAAGATCTCTGCAAACCCTAGGTAGATATCTTGATAATATTATCAAAGTTTAGATGACACATTCTCATATTCCACAACCAACTTTCATCAACTTGAGCAATAATACAACTTTTACTAGCAACACTCAGGTGAAATATATTACCTTTTATTTTTGTACTTGATGCAATCACATTTTTGGAACTCTCCAATATTCTACACTTTTCATCCTTGAATTGAAGATTGTATTCCTTGTCAACCATCTGTCCAACACTTAAAAGATTATACTTCAAGCCTTCCACATATACGACATCATCAGTATTATGCTTATCATCAAGAGAAATGCATCCTTTGCCATGGATTACACCTACTTTGTCATCACCAAATCTTACATCACCACCATCATACTTTTCCAAGCTCACAAACTTACTTTTATCACCTGTCATGTGATGAGAGCATCCACTGTCAATCACCCATTCATCTTTCTCTTCAACTCGAGTAGCTAGGGCTTTCTCCACATTTGTACAAATAGTAGATTCAGTAGACACAAGATTATTTTCCTTGATAGCAATAGATACCCATTCGTCCTCACTTACATTCCCTTTATTAAATTCATCATAAGTTAAGAACTTGGAATATATTTATCAATTAAAATGTTATAGAAAATATTTAATTGGAACCTTTAATTGCATTTATTCATTAAACATATAAATCTAAATATGTTTTATTCTATATAATCATAATTATAGAGAAAATAAAATTGAACATGTTTTTAAATTTGACTAATTATTGTTATTTTTTTATAATGATAAAATATTACCTTAAAATTTTATTCACTTAAATCGCAAATGTTAATTCTAGTTTTAACCCTAATTTTGGGTAGTAGAGTTGGCTTAGGTAGTGGGTTTGCTCCCCACTGGTTTCAGGTTTGACTCTAGAGGTGGGACTTCTTGCTAGTGGGTTAAAAAATAATCCTAATGATGTAATTAATTATTTAAACTATAATAACCTCACTTAATAATTATTTAATTAAAAATTAAATTAATTATTAATTAGTGGTAGGATTATAATATAATTGATTTAAACATTTTTTTTATAATTATTTTAAAATTTAAAATAATATTTCATAAATTAAATTATTATATGATAGAATAATATATATAATTTTAATTGAATTAAAAAATAAAATCTTGCTTCAATTAATTTTATACAATCTAATTATTTATAATTTCATTCTAATTTAATTAAAAATTATATAATTATAATTATAACTTAATATATATAATCATAATTATGATACTAAACACAATCTTGACTTAAGAATTTGTTACTATTCGAAGTTACTAGTTTTAATTATTAAAATAATTAATTATAAATTATCAAATATCATATTTAATTTATTAAAAAATAAAATTTATTAAATATTATAAATAATAAATTCAACTATTCAATAATTAAAATACTAATAATAATTAGAATATGTAAATATTAATAATTTAAATTTAAATTGTAAAGAAGCTAAAAAAAAAAGAAGATAAAATTTAAGTTTAAACTTATATATTGTAAGATTATAAAATAACTTATTTAATTTTTATGACTTACAATAAAATTTATATTTTGAATAATTTGAATTTTAAAAATTTAAATAAAATTCATAATTTTTATTTTTGTTTTTCAAATAATAATACCGCGATTAATATACAATAAAAATACCAGTCGATAGGTTGCTTATAGGTGAGAATTCAATCAGAAAAGTCTCACTTCCTGACAGCTCTGGCCAAGACTATTATCTCTGGATTTCACTGGTGACATATTCTGTGAGTTTTTCCCCTCGAAAAAGGTGAGAGATATGACAAGTATATTAATATTTTTAAGACGCAAGTTTCTCGCTTCATTAAATACTGGCTACCGTGTTCTCGGCCTCTCACCAAATTTATATTTACTGCCTGGCCGCTGTGCATGACCATTCTCCTATTTTTGGCATCACTGTGTATGGTTGGAGCCGCTTCACAGACGTTTCTACACCACTCCACTGGTCTGCGTGTGTTTCCTAGCATTTACAAAGTCACCAAAGCTTTGTGAGTTAATAAATGCAACCTGCTTTAAGATGGATTCGAAGTTTACTATTTTTGTGCGGCGAACAAGCAGTTGGGAAGGTGAACGCGGAATCAACTTCTCTACAATTCCTGGCTGTGTATTCTGAGGTATGGCAACTTGTCACAACCTGTAATGCTTGGAATTATGATGTAGTAGAGGCGTAAATAATCTTTGAATCTATTGTCAACCTACCTCAACCACAAAGTATTTAAGCATGGGTTTTTAATTCGGATTTTTACATTTTCTTCTCGGCTGGGTAGTTCTATACCCACGCGACCCCAAAATTTCTGTCGGTAAGTCCTTCCTCATATAGGTTCTCGCTCTTTAATCAGAGCTGGAATTCCATAAAAAATTAATTCTATGGAGTGCGACCGATAATGTATAAGTATTGTGTATTGTATTGCTATATTATGAGTTTATAAAGTTTGTATTATGAGATGAAAGCAAGTTTTTGTGTTGTGGATTGTCTTAAACCTGCGTGGCTCCTACGCAAATGGGAGATTGAATAAATGTGGAGATATGTTTTCAAAAAAAAATTCCCTCGGCAGCAAACTCTTGGAATTGTGGAGTCCACAGCTTTCAGGTAAATTTTAGCGCTAAAATTATGGCCAGAGGTTCTTGTAACTGCCTCTTGGTAATATTCATTTCACCTTGCAACTAAGATCCAGCGTAGTGTTTAGTCAACCCTCTGTATTCTGGTGCATCGCCTTGAGCTAGCCTAACACCTTGCGTATGAAATGGTTGTTTGGGAGGTAGGTATGTTTAGATATTTAGTAGGGAACTGAATGGATACCAAACCTTCTTGTACTCAAATTAATTGCAACCATAATCTGCAGTGTCGTGTTATGGTGGAATTAGCCAAATGAAGCTCTTCATTCGCTGCCTTGATGTCTTCTCTGTACAAATATTTCGTGTGTATGCTGTGTTAGGGAGATAGGTAGCAAAGTCAATGTTATTTCAAACTACCCATCTGCTGAAGCGCCTCCTTCAATAACCTATCACTGTGCTGATTTCAAGGACAAATGCAGTCCTTATAAGATGTAACAAGGAGTGGATTTCACTGTTGAATTTATGGAAACCCATGACATGATGAGAAGAGTCCTTATAATAATCATTTTCAATGTAATTGCTCTGCAAACAAATAGCGTGGGCAACATTTAGGAATAGGTGTAGGTGAATGGTGGGATTGCGCGTTACATGAGCCATTAATTCTTGATGACTGACAACGAACCGTATTTACCTTGCCTGCCATTTGAAAAACTTGTTCCACATTTATTTTATCAATCCTATATCCAAGATCTTGTTGTAGGTTATTAATTTTGAATATCTAGCCATACCATTAATGGGAAGCTAACCACGATAAGGTGGTCTAACATTAGCGGAAAATAAAATAAAATAAATATAGTACCCCATTGCTATGAGGAGGTGAGTTAGGGTGTGCTGACGGAGTATCTGATTCAATCAGACCTAAAATCAACATTAATGCATATCTGCATCATGTGATGTTCACCTCTATCGCTGCCTTTATCCTTTGCAATGAGTATTACATTTAGACAATTGCAATCATACGTTTGCTTATTCGTAGATGTTGAAATAGATATCTTCACCCTCCCCATATTCATGCAGTAGATAGTGAATGTGCGATGAGATCTCACAGAATTTATTAGTGAAGTGTAAGTTTGTATTTTTTACCTTCATTTATTTAATAGAAAAAAATAGAAGATTTATAGTGTAATTTTTGAATTGATTAAATAAGTTTATTCATTATCGGATGAAATTAAGTTTTCTTTTTTTTATCAAATGAAGTTAAGTAGTTTTTTCTCTGTGGAACGTGGAAATCAGTTTGCATTATCAAATAACATAATAATAATGTCATAGATATTGTAAATATTATTATGGACAATTGAAAATAAATAGCACTTCTTATTATAAAATAGTAGAAATGGCAGTTGGATGGTTATTATAGAACAATATGATTTATAGTTATAACATTATTTTGGAGAGTAATTTTATATTATAGTATTATATTGAAGTGATATAATATTTATGGCTAATTCTAGCTTGGTTGGCTGGTAATCTGCTATGCCTCGCTAGTCATGCCCTAGTTGGTTGGTTAAGCATTCTGCTATGCTCGCTAGTCACAAGTTCTAGTCTCCTCATTCCGGTACCTGAGGCGGTCGAAAAAAGAAAAAGTGATATAATATTTGCAGAATAAAACAAAAGTGATAATAAAATTACTATTGTAATAGGAGTTAATATTATTTTTAGTATAAAGAGGTTATTTTGAGAGTAAATGTTAATATTATTATTCATGGGTTAGTTATTTGATGTTAGTAAGGTAAAATTGAGATTAAAAATTGAAACTTATAACAAGGGTTAATTTGGGAGTTAATGTTAATATTATCTTTAATTGGTTAATTATTTCATATTATTATTTTTATTTAGATAGAAGTAATTTTAGTAAGGTAAATTGAGATTAAAAAAAATAATAAAAATAAAAATGTTGTTAAAAGTGAATATATTCCCGTGAAAATGGTAATCATTAAATGGTTTAAATTGTTGTCTAATATTAAATAATATTGATTAGATGGTCTAAACTCGGGTTAAACATTATCATCAGTATAAGCTTAATGATTTAGTTATAATGTTTAGATGAGATAATTAATAATATTACCAATGATTAAATTGGTGCCTTTAAAGAGTATATGATGGCCATTTTTAAAGAGTTATATGTTGGGATAATATTATATGCGAGAATGATAATATTATTTATGTTTAAATTGAGGTAAATAAAAAATAATAATAATAATGTAGGGTGGAAATGTGAATACTCAAGGGGTTTCACCCCATGTATAAAAATATAAAATAAAATAAAATGTAAAATATTGGTATTAAGGAATATTTGAATTTTGAGTAAAATAATCGTATTATTGTAGAAAGAATTAATAATAATTATAGTGGTAAGATTTGTAAATTATAACTACAAAAAGGGTTGTATCGTAATGGGATACAATTAATGGTACACATTATATTTAGTAATATTTACATTTTTAATTATTATATATTATTAAAATAAAATTTATGTAAATTTTTATGTCACAATTATATACATTTGTATCATTATATGCTTTGGTGTAATTTTGACAAATATATATGATACAAAATGTTACTTTTGTGTAATAATCCTAACATAAAATTTACATTAACAAATGTTTTCTTTCATGATAAATCCATTAAAGAGTATCAAAACTCTAGAATTTTAACAAAATTGATTCCAAAAGAATACAAAAAAGATAATTTTTATTCAGGTGTCACACAATTCTAATGCAAATGATGTGAACATAATAAGGAATGTATTTCCTTTTATATATAACACCTAATCTATATTTTGACAAAATGTAATTAAAAACCTTGATATGTAGAAGCACATTATTAGAAGGTACAATAAATTGTTTATAATCTAGAGACAGGTATTGAGATAGTCATTATTTAAATCTTCACAATTACACTCATTGATAACTTATACTTCACACAGCCTTCACACAAATATAAATGAAATAATATGAAATTTCACTTTTATATAGCAAACTTAACATTTTTTTATTACAAACAACATAGTAATAACTTTAATAAAGAAGATAAAACAAAAAACTAAAAGTATTTATTTATTTAAGAAAAAAATAAAAACTATCTTTAATATTAATAATATATATGTAGTCTTTATTTTAAGTAACTTCAATTCATAGAACTTAATATAAAAATTTCAACTTATTTAGAAAATTTAAAAACATAAATTATTATTTAAAAATAAATATATTTTTAAAATATTAAAAGGTACATAAATTATAATTAGCAACTATCAAAACAAATATAGAGCTATCATTATTAAGGCCCTCTTGATATCATCATATTACATCATACTATTTGTCTTTATATTGGATGTCCCGTGTTAACCTAGCTTCTAATGCATAATAACCTAATTGACTAAACTATACAACATGGCTCTAAAATTAATCGGATTGCGTTCTCAAAGATATCAAATTCTATTAATAAATTAGAAATACATAGCTTCACTTCATAAAACTTAATAGAAAAATTTCAAATTATTTTTAAAATTCCAAAAAATAAATTCTTATTAAAAAGCAAATACATTTTTTAAATATTAACAAGTTCTAACATTATAATTAGAAACTGTCAAAACAAATATAAAGCTGTCATTATTGAGGCCCTCATGATAACGTCATGTTACATCATACTATTTGTCTTTATATTGGATGTCCTCGTATTAATAATAATAATAAAGTTCTATTTATTTATTTTTATTCTATTATATATATAATAAAAGACTGTTAAATAAATCTTGTATAGTTTCCCTGTTTACTGATTTGGATGAAATCAATATTTTTTATTGGGTTAACTCAGCAAGTTAATAAGAAAATTGTACTAATATTTTTTTTATTTTTTATTTATTAGTCCATAGATTATATATAGTGTTAGATTTGACCTAGAAATAAGTTTCACACCTATGACTCATATAGTTGAAATATACATCCTCTAATAATTATAGGTAAATTTGTCTTGGTCTGGGAAAATTCATCGCTAACAATTTACCAGAAGAAAATTCACCACCAACAATTCACCGCCATGGAAAATTCATCAACAAAAAACTTACCGCCAAGAAAAATTTACCGCCAGCAATTCACCAATGTTTTTTAATATATATTACACAAACTTTATGGATTGTCCATGGTGGTGAATTTTCTTTCGGTGAATTACTGCCCTGAATTTCGCGGATGCCAAATTTACCCATATGGGAGAGATAAGTATATGTTTCAAGAGGAAATCAATTTATTTCTCATTCACACTATATATCTATTTTTCCTTCATAAATTGATATTCATTATATTACTGATTTTTTTCTTCACCACAATGATAAAATTAATTCCAAATACTTCATCCAATTATATTGTCATTTAGATTTTCTCAACTAAAAGTGAATTGGGAAAAAGGGTCTGTAGAGACATATAGCCAACACATCTTTCCAGATTTCCATTTTATTCACAAATTACTATTTAATTAATATAGTGTATATATATTAATGCTTAATAGGCATACATCTTGAAATATGAACATAATAATCTCTATCCAACTTTACGTATTTGAAAATTTAAATTTTGATCGCATTTTACACATTATATGACTTATATTATAAAAAATCATTTTCTACTTATCGGAATATTTTATACACATCATTATGTCCTTTATATTTTCAAATTAATTTTAACAAATACTTCTTTTACTGAAAATACTTATGGTATCAATACATTTAATCGTTACAAATTTGATAAAATAAAAGCAACTATTTCAAATAAGTAAAAATATATTTGCTCATTGTAAATTTGCAAAAAATAAGACCAACTCTTTCAAATATACAATTTCATCCGAAAAACATGGTTTTATTCAAAAAACAGATAATTTATTAGAAACTACATTAGAAATGACATCTTTTGGGACTATGATGAGATTCTTCATGAAAGTTCTTTAAATTTAAAGTCTTGAAGGTGCTATGTTTCAAAATAGAAATGTCTTGTTAACATAAGTTTATCTAATCATTTAGGTGTATAATCAAATACAAAAATTTAAAGTACAATGTAAGATGATTTAAATTCTTTTGCACCTCTTCTAGAACCATCAAACATGTAAGATCATTTAAATCATTTTGCATCACTTTTTCCCATATTAGTGCATTGCTTAGTTTAATGGTTATAATTTGATGGCTTAAGGTAAATAGTATTATGGGAAATAGTGTAGTTGGTTATAAATATTTCTTTGATGGTCACTTGGTAGGTGCCTTACAAATTTTAAGCAAAGGGGCCTCCCTTGATCTTTTCTATTGTGAAGATTGAATTTCTTGTCCTAGGTAGAGTACTTTCCCTTATTGTTTTTTCCCCAACGAAGTACCTCCATAGGAGTACTTGTCGTATATCAAGAGATTGGTTCATGAGTGTTTGTCGAATGTTTACTTGATGGATTAGTATATTCCTAAGTAGTATAGTGTGATTCATGGTATTTAGATATGTGTGGAAAAATTAGTTAAATGAATGATGTTGATAAACTTTTGAAATGTTGAATTATTGGGTAGACAATTCTTCTCCCATTAATTACATCACTTTATATCCTCTATATTGCTTTTCATTGCAATGCATAATTTTATAGACCTTAAACTAAGGAAATTTTCATGTTAAAAAGATTAGGCTTACATATGCTTGAATAAATGTGCTTTTTAAAAAAAAATAGTGGGTGGAATTTTATAATAGTTATATATATGGATTTTGAATTTAATCATCCCGCTTCCTTATAGTTAAAAGGAAAATAACATCATGAATATAATGGGAATTTTAATCTATATTTATATTTATCTATCTTGATTATGCATATAAGGGAATTTGTATGTTTATTTATTGGTGTATGCTATTTTTTAAAAATTGTAATTTAATTTTAAATCTATTCCTTAGATAGAATATTTATTTTTTTAAAAAAATGTTATTATTTATTTGTTGATCTAATTACAAATATATGACTAATTGAACTAATAAAAGATCTCCCTTCATCAATTCCAAGCATCCTCATAAAGAGAATCATTATTTTATTTTCTAAGCATTTCTCAGTGAAGATTTTGTTTCTATTATGGTTGTCATTTACCCACCCCATTTCCAAATGTCCTTTTACAAATCATACACATGAAACTTTTATTGTTATCAAATAATCAAAGGTGTTCCTATTACGAAACTCCCCAGGTGATGGCAAACTTGCACCCACCAGCAGACATTATCACAATATCTAGTAGCTCGTCTGAGGGAGACATTACAGGATCAAAAGATAATGCTACTCCTCCCTCACCTTCAGACTCTTCTTCTGTTATTTGGGCTCGCGTGTACCAAAGCAATGTTGCAGTCCTCGCAGAGAACATTGTGAGAGGTTGTAAAGACACTATTGAAGATGCTAAAAATACATGCGAAGAATCCTTCCAAGTGGAAAACCATGACATTGAGATGGTACAACAGGCAGTCCAGAAATTCCATACAACATATTTTGTTTTGGATGCGTATTGCGACTTCCTTCGAGCAATGAAATATGATGCATTGTATGGAATGGGAAATGGTACTAGGATTAAGGAAGATTTTCTAAAACTCCTAGAAGACATACAGTAGATTGTAAATAGCTTGCTTAAGATAGCTACTTGTTTTTTTGTTGTGTTGGGGAGAATGGTTTCGCTTTTGACACAACATGACGACATCAACTTATGATTTTTTGTGAAGATGGGGAACATGGCTTCCCTCTTGATATAGAATGTATACAACGCCTACTAATCATCTGACCCCTTCTTTTTTCTAGCACAAGAAGTAGTTAAACCTTATATGTGGTGTTGGAAAATCTGTTGTCCAGTGGGAAGAATGTACAACTCCTTCCCCCCACTCTACTACTTTTTCCTTTGGTCCTTTCCATTGTACATATGCATCAACCAATATGGTAGTTGACTTGATGTTTCTAAGTGTTAATTTTTTGTCTTCTTGACTTCATGTATCTTGAATCTATTCTAATTGAACTATACACATGTATCTTTGAGCTATTGCAATCAAAACTATACATATGCCATGTATGCAACTGACTAAATATTATTATAGCTGATAATAAATTGCATAGAGAGTATCTATTTTTCCTTTCCTCACTCCACACAATGAGGTAGATGTTCATAAAAAATGTGCATAACTTAATTTTTCTAGCCATGTTGCTCCTTGCACCCATTTGAGTTTAGTTGCTTGGCTCTTCTTTGGGCTACTCAACTTTATCTACCAATAAGTTGCTATAGTTTGATGGAAGGGTTGTTCTATTGACTTCTTCGCACAAGCGCCTTACATCCAATACATTTGTGCAGGATTCTCTCCTTGCCTTGCACCATGGCAAGCTTATTGACTCCAGATGCAATTAGATTGATGCATGGAGGAAATGTGGCTTTGGAACCTCATGTCCAAGTCATAGCTATCTCAGGTTTTGGCTTTGAATATACACACATCAATCGATATAGGTTGGAAATCTCTGATGGTGTGCACAAGCACAAAGTGTCGTTGCCAACTAAGTATAACTCCTACATAGAATCCAATGTGCTTGCACCTAGCTCCATAGTGCAATTGAAAAGATACAGCTATCCTCAAACAGCTAGCACATGGTATGTTTATGAACTAATTTCTATATGGCACAAGAATAAGTGAGACCTACTCTCCTCTTAGATTTTGTTACTTATACTTTATCTCGCTTTAAATATTTAGATGGATTGTTATTGTCGACCTTGAAATTGTGCACACAACACATGCTATTGTTGGGGAGCCAGTTTTCCTATGCACAGAAGATCTTGAACAACTTGGGCGCTCAACAGGAGAATCCTCTGGCTTGGCCACATCTTCAAAAAACCCTTGCCTTCCTAGAAGACTAGCTCCTCGACGTCTACTATTTGGTGTCAATCCAATCCTACCGAAGGGGGCACCATTGACAATAATGCCTATCAAAAACTTGAATCTGTTTCAGCCAAGGTGGACTGTTAAAGGTCGTGTAACTGTGAAGTCTGAAATACGTAGCTACACCACACAGAAAGGAAGTGGCCATATCTTCACCTTTGATATCATAGATTGTGAAGGAACTGAGACACGTGTGACATGCTTCAATGAAGCAGCTCACACCCATTGTGATAAAATTATCACAAGAGCTACATACACATTGTCTGGAGGCATGGTTCAACCTGCTAATAGAGTCTATAACAAGCTTAATAGCGGGTTGGAAATTTCTCTTATTCCTAACTCAAGGGTTTCCCTCTGTGAAGATGATGATTCCATCCCAAAAGAGCACTACTCTTTCACACCCCTCAATGCATTGGTAAGCAAAAGCAACGGTTCAAATGTTGATGCAATTGGAATTGTCATTTGTGTACATCCATGCACCACAATCAGGAGAAGAGATGGGACAGAGGTCGCAAGATGGACTTTAACAATTCTTGACATGTCCAACACAAATATAAATGTTACTTTATGGGGTTCGTCAGCCGAAAAGGAGGGTGCACAGCTGCAAGAGAAATACCTCATGTGTGAATCACCAGTTCTCGCTATTAGAAATGGGCATGTGTCTGAATTCAATGGAAAGGTGATCAACACCTCATCCACTACAAAACTATCGATAGACCCTCAAATAGAAGAGTCAGAGCAGATTAAAACATGGTTCAAAGAAAATGACACTACCATTCAGGCTTCGTCTACTAGCTCCTTTCACATGCCCCCACCTACTAGAAGACTGACGATCAATGCCATTCGTGAAGAGGCTCGAAATACATCACAACCTCTACAATGCATGTTGGTGGCAACAACACAATTCATAAAAACTGACTCATTTTGCTATCCAGCATGCCCTTCCCGCTCAAGTAACAAGCCTTGTAAGAAAAGACTATCACAGACAAATGATGGAAAGTGGTTTTGTGGAAAATGTAATGCAATATGTGATACCTGTGACTATAGGTATATACTTCAAGTCAAGTTGCAGGACCACACAAATATAATATGGGAAATTGCATTCGACAAAGGGGCGACACAACTCATGGGCGTGCCTGCAGACAAACTATATAATCTACAATTTGATCAAGCTGCTGATAGAAATGTGGAAGAGGTGATTAGGAGTGTCTTGAACAAGCATTATGTATTCACATTGCGTTGTAACCTTGAAATGTACAATGCAGAGCAACACTTAAAAGCAACCATTTCCAAGGTCGAACAACTAGATTACATTGAAGAGAATAGCTTTTTGCTAAAAAATATCTAGGAAATGTGCAATGTAAAGGCTTCTCCCCCCATTGAACCCGATGTTGTACCAGAGCTAGTTGTGCAACTCATAGGATTGCCCTAGCCATACTACATAGCCTAATATAGTTGCCATGTTCTCTTTACAAATGTAGTATGACTATGGATGGTATGCATGGCAAAAAAAACTCATGTTGTAAAGAACTATGTCAATATCTTTTTTATCTAAAAAATTATCATGTTAATTCCTTTAGATGGATAGAAATATGTAAAATATTGTTTTTCTTTATTTAAAAAAATGTACGTGTTTGTTTAGAAGTTTACATATGCACCTTTGTCTTCTACCTTCAAATTGTGTTCCTTCTCATATTGCAACATGCATTCGTGAACCACTGAGGAATATATTTACATTTTCATCTACACTTTGGCTATGTAAGCATTTTGGTTTCATCTGGGTTTGCTATGCTCTTATTCCTGATCTACCCTAACGTGTCTAGACCCACATATGGTAGACTCCTCAATAGGGAATAGTGCAAGTGACCCATATCAAAAAGAGGTAAGAAGACAACAAAACTGAGAAAGAAATCCGGCTTACTATGCTCACCATAGAGAAGAGATAGCTACTCGAAGGCGACAAAAAAGATTGCATGAAAGTCAAAATAGCCCCCAACAAACAAAAGCCCGAAGACTACAAGATTGTGAGAAAAGTCGAGCTTACTATGATCGTCATAGAGAGGAAATAAATGTAGAAAAGCGCAATAGATCTTTACAGAAACAAACATGCCTATATCAACATGGAACAACATGCAACAACAATGATAACTTCATGATGGCAATGAAAAAATTTCGTCAAAGAATAGATGCACTGTCCAACCGAAAAACATGCATTGTATGCAAGGAATGTTACCCAGGCATGCTCGTCCATTCATCGGGTGCTAATGTAACTTGTAAAAGATGTTTCGCTGAGAGAGGCATCCATCGGTTCTCTGCACTCAACAACATGGACCCAGGAGAGCAACCATTTGTTTTGAAAAGACTCACCCAAGTGGAGGAAATGCTCATTGCCAGAGTCAGCCCAGTACTACAAGTAACCCACACTCTTGGAGGCTAGTATAGATATAGTGGCCACATGATTAGCTTCCCACAAGATATCACTGACATTTCAAAAGTTCTTCCATGAAGAATACAAGAGTTGGATGTTCTCATAGTTTGAAGACTGCATACAGAAGGTCATTATTATGATTGTTATGTAAGTAGAAGTCATATCAGAGATGCCTTGCAATACAAAGTCAAATATGACCCATACTATCATGATGTTGCAATAATTTTTGAGCACTTAGAGCAATTTCCTGAAGCAAGAACAAACATATCGAATATGCTACACACCGTTGAAACCAGTGAAGACATGGTGGTTCCAAATAATGAAATTGACTCTGATGGGGATGATATTGAACGTAGCACAGTAAACACATCATCATTTATGGCTAGACTTCCAAACAGATGTTGTGAGTTAGAAATTATTAAGAAAACATTGGACCTTGAGGACAACACAAACAACATTATAGACTGGCCTGAAATAAACTCATCGCCAATAAATGAATACAATACTGAGGGGTTGCTTGATATGGCATTTCCAACACTCTTTCCAAGTGGAGTTGCACTACAAATGCAACCATGAATTAGGGAAGTACACATGCATGAGTATGCACTCCACTTAATGAGATTTCATGACCATAGATTTGGAAGGAATCCAAGGTTCCGATATTTCATGCTTAATCTTATGATGTGGCATCGTAGCCAAGGGCTTGCTGTAGTTTTCATTAAAAAAAATGTAGAAGAAAACATGCCAACCACTATTGAGGACCTCTGAGCACACTTGAAAAACTTACCTGACACACAATTAGCTCAAGAGCTCATGCACTTTGGCTCTTCAATGCAGGGCACAAGACCATATTGGAACAAGTGTCATGCTGAACTAACAAATATGATCAACCAAATAGGGTCTCCCACTCTATTCTTCACATTAAGTGCAGCTGACACAAAGTGGTCAGACCTACAATGTTTGATATCAGATGGTGTACCGGTAGGAATGCAAACAAATAAACAACACTTAGAAAATGTAGTCAATAACCCCCACACCACATCATTATACTTGCATCAATGATTCACAGTGTTTCGTGAAGAGGTAATTGAGAAACTCCTCAAGGCAAAAGATTACTGGTACAGGTATGAGTGGCAGCATCGTGGCACTGCACATGTACATGGATTCCTTTGGCTCCATGATGCACCAAACATGGATAAACTTGATTGGGATGACAGTGTAGCAGTTCAACAGGCTAGGAAATTCTTTGACAAGTATGTCAGTGCTTGGAATTCCCGTGCTGCATCAGCAAGAAACAACTTGATTTTTTGATCTTTCCAAGATGATCCTTGCTTACTAGACACAACATAAATATTTGCTACAGACCCCTCTCATGACTATGAAGAGATCATCAATCGTGTCCAGAGGCACACAAAATGTAGAGAGGGGACATGCTTGCGAAAGAAAGGGAAAAAACTAGAGTGTCGATACAAAGCTCCATGGAAAGAGAAAATTATATCTACCCTATCATGTGACAACTGTGGGACAAAACAATATGAACCTGCATGGAATGATGATAGGCTAAACATACACAATCTAGAAATGATTTCAATATGGAGAGCCAACATAGATTGACAGCCTGTCATCTCGCGGGCAATTGTTCTAAAATACATTGCCAAATATGCATCAAAAGCAGAGAGAGCATCTGAGACTTGTACTGACATGCTAGCAAGAATATCTGCAACCCAAAAACAAGATGTCTCGGCCCTCGCAGCATATCGAAAATTCATGGCAGAAATCGTGGCAGAGCGTGATATTGGAGCACAAGAAACATGCCATATGCTTCAGAAATTGCCGCTTAATGTTTGTAATCGACCTTTTACATCTTTGAATGTTGGACGCAAAATGTTCCATTGAATAACAAGAGGCCCACATGAAAGCCATCTACAGCCTAGCTACCTTCATTTGTACATTAATCGACCTCCAGAATTGGAGACAACAACGCTACTTGAATCTGCACGATCTTTCTCATACTCTGCGGGTCGCAAGGGATGCAAGTGGAAAGAAAGAAAGGTCAAAGCGATTGTCAATGTTTTCCCAAAGTTCTACACCATCCCAGACGAGGACTCAGACCAGTTTGAAACTTTTTGTTGGAGTGAGCTCCTACTGTACAAGCACTTCCGAAGCTTGGAAATCGACATAGGGATAACTAAGGATACAATACTTGCAAATTGGAAGCAAATGAATGCATCCAAATATGATGTATGGCATGTCCCACGCACCGCCCCCTCAGACGAAAACACCGACGATGCAGAATCAGACAGCGAAATTGAGATGGACAAAAGGGACATACTAGAAATGAATGAATGGGAATTATTTTCGCAAATGGGCCCCTCAAACAACATCAGCCTAAATGAGCTTGACCTACTTGGCAGGCGTGAGTTTGATAGCAGCTACAGATGGGAACAACTTGCAGTGCCCCAAGAGCTTCATGAAATTGCCACATAATTCATAAACATGGAAAAAGCATGTAGCCATGAAAGGCATGCTCCAAGTAAGTATGATGTCCCAGACTATACATTATCTTCCAAACAAAAACTACCACTCACACATATTATCAACCATAGCAAACATCACTCAAATAAACCATTGCACATGATTATTCAAGGGACAGTAGGTACAGGGAAATCATACTTGATTGCTCACATAAGAAAAACACTTGATAGTTACAATCTGCACCAGCAAAGCCAGCTACTCACATTGGCTCCTACAGGGGTTGCTGCATTTAATATACATGCATCAACTATACATTCAATGCTTTGAATTCCTGTCAAAGAAATGCACCCACTGCAAGGACAATCATTAATAACATTTTAGGAAGAGATGAAACACATAAGATATATGTTGATTGATGAGATGAGCATATGTTGCTCAGGTCCATATGTTGCCATTGTCGCATGATGATGCATAATTTTAGTTCTGATTTGACCAGTACAGGGGTGGTTGAATACAGCTTTACATATTCCAGTTACATTAGTTTTGAAGTTTATCTTCTGACACCATTATTTAAACTATTGTGAGGCACGGTTCCAATAGTTGCAGTCAATTATTTTAACTTTTGTCAACTAAACACCCCGTACAAAATGGATTGGTTGGTCAATAAGGAAACAAAATTTGAACTAACAATTATGAGCTGATGTGCTTTTTTTTTATTCTACATTTTACATTGTCCATATGCCTACAAGTTGCATGTGCTCTGAAGCTACTTTTGAAAAGAATTTCGCGCAAATTTTTTTACACTTGACAAGTTGCATTTGCTTTAAAAATTCAAAAACCTTTGGCAGTTGCTTTTGATTCTTTAGCAATATATGGCTTTAATGAATGATCTTAGCATTTGATGGGGTACAATTTTTTTTTTATTCAAGGGGTAAACGCTTTGACTAGAGCTATGGACCGATACAACCATTCAACACACCCCAACACTTGAACCTTGGTGGCAAGAACAACAATGCCACTCTACAAACTATCACACCATACAATATCGCAATGGGGTACAATTTTTGATCTTATAATGAATGTCATAATTTTATATTATCACATTTATTATGATAATCAACATTTAAGATGGGGAGGGTATTTTTGAAAGGTATCATTTAGGATTATGAAAATTCACGGGCTTTCAAAGTTTATCACATCATTTTTTTTGTCAGCATTTGAGATTTTGGATGGTTGATTGGCTCAATGCCTTTAGTGATCTAAATCTTTTTCTGTTCATTTGGGATCATGTTATTATTTGAAATTAATAATCAAAATGAGTTTGATATTTTGATCATCACATGATTGCCTTTTGTTTGAAAGGAAAACAAGGAAGGATAATAGAGGTATGAACGAAGGAAGCAAAGGTACAAAGAAAGCAAGGAAAGCAAGGAATGTGTAAAAGGTGAAAGTGGACATCAAAATCACACATTGGAATCAAGCAGTGGAGTTGGACAAAAATGAAAGTGAAACCAGAGTTAAAGATTTGAGCATCAAAACTGAAACTTAAAGAGCATTTTTAAATGCTTTGGGCTTCTGTCACTTACTTTAATTTTTAGTTTCATGCTAACTCACCTTTGGTTTTTAAAAAAAACATTTCAAAATGACTGGAGGGTTTGTCATACACCTTAATTTTCTATTTTAGGCTAACTCATATTTCGTTTGGTGCTTTAAAACGAATTCATCATTGCTTTGAGGTTTAAAATGAACATGTGTTTTTCATTTTTTGTAATCTCTTATTCAAGGTAATCTCATCTAAAAAGGCATATGCACTTCTTTTGCGATTCACGGTGATCTTGAGAACCAAAAGTCTTTTTAATGACATTAAGTTGCATAAAAGATTGCCTCCACACTTCGATTTGGGTCTAAAATTGAACAAAATACTTTGTGAGTGTGAGTTAGGTATATCGCGTGTGTTCTTCCTTTGTTTCTAAATGAAGGTTGATCAAACTATGAATGTGCTTGGTCGCTATTGTTTACCTTTAGAGGGGCTTGCCTAAGAGACACATCCGAAAGGAGAACTCGAAGGCAACTCCAACCGGTTTTTCATTCGGGCCGGTATATAAATGGATAAGACTAAACTGTCAAGTCCTCATGGTATGTAGGCCTTAGCCGTACAGTGTCTTTCAGAATAGGGTACTACCGTAAAACCTATAAGAGCCCCTAGTAGGATTGATCAAATCCTTTAGTGGCTTGCTAAATGCTCACAAGGTGCCTTGTCCCTAATGTTGTGTCATTAAGAACCTTGTTTGTAGTTGCCAAAAAGTCCACCCAATGAGTTTATCAAATATGTCCATTGGAACTTAGATTCCAATAATTTACTTGCCATGTCCGATCTTGGTTGAAATATAGAGGTTAAGACTTCATTCTTAACATACCTTTATATTTTATCCTTGGTTGCATGTAAAGTCATCTCTTCTACTACGAAGAGCATAAGGCAAGCCCACTAAGAAAAATGTACGAATTGAGCTAGGATGTTACATTGTTTGAAAACATAGTGCTTTGATTCAAAAACATTTGCAAAACAAACACTCAACATGATTCTCCAAATTTCAAACCCTTTAGGAGGAAAATACCATTGACCAAATTCTCATGTTATTGCTTTCCCTTGGGATTATATCCTTAGAGGTTTCTAAGCACTTTAATTTACATCTCAATTTGCCTACTGAAGTTAAACAATAGGTAACCCTTGCCTTAAGTTCATCAAAGTTTCACATAATATACCTTGTGAAATGAGATGAAGTTGAGACATTGGACATTTAGTTTGAAATCTAATCAAGAGTGTGTTTATGGTAAAAATAATTCATTAAGCAAAGGTTAAAAACAATTGGACCCCACACATGTGTCTCCAATGATTTCATGCAAAATCAAGATCAAGAAACCAAAGGTGAAAGCCCTTAGTTTGATAGCCTGTCAAGAACGTCTCTCTATGTTATATGAAGTCAAAAAAAGACTACTTTTCAACTTTTACAAGAAGGCTTCAAGAAACAATCCTAGTTTGTATTCATTCTATTATTTCCAAAACCCAAATATTTTCAGAGAGTTTGAACATCTTGTTTAGAGAAAAGCTTGTTCTTCAATACCTAGGTCTAGGCAAACAAAGTGTTTTTTTTAGGTTCATCTTAGGATCAAATAAAATCAAAATTATTTTCATCCATCCTTAAAAACATCAAAACAAACATCATCTCACAATCACCTTTTGGAGAATCTTGAAATTATCCCTAATACTAGGCTTTTTTTTTGGCAAAATCAAAATCATCAAAATTTTTGAGACGAAATCCTTGAAAACATTATCAAAATCACCTTTGGATAGGTATGTGTAGATGCATCCGTTTGCACATGATTAGACAAGAGTTATCAAAACCATCTTGTTTAGCTTAGTATATGAAGATGAATCCTTCGTCATATGGTTAGTGAAACTATCATCTTGTTTGAATAGGTGTGGGTGGATACATCCTTCTCCTCACACATATTCAAATTATCATCATTGGAGAAAATTCATCCTTAGGTAACCATATAAACATCTTAGGATCTATTTGCTCAAAATCCAAATTCAAATCAAACTCAAGGACAAAAATACAAAATCCAAAAACAAGTCAAAATCAAAATCTGCAAGTCCTAAAAGCCTAGTGTCTCATTCAAGATTTATTAAAAGACAAAAACATTCGTATCATCCATCCTTAACATCATCATCATATCACCTTTTTGATCCTCAAGTTACCCTAAAATTTTCCACTTTGAAGCATAAAATAAAGATCAATTGAAAGAACCAAGAGATTCATCTCCCATTCTTAAAGATTGATCCTTGTTTTATGGTTCAAACTAGATCTCAATACAAGAAGAGCATGGAAACCAACAAAGAAACACCTGCTTCAAGTTATTTAAGTCAAACTACTCTGGAAATGAATCTTTTGGGGTCCAGAATGTTCACGGTTAACCTTTCCACACAAAATCCGCAAGAGGAAAACCAAGGAGAAGATATTACTTTTGGAATGACTCATGACGAAATGACCAAAATGCTACAAAATCCTGAAAACCATAAAATCATCAACATCATGATGAGGCTCAACCCTTTGTTATACATGCTTGAGCTAGTGAAACAAGGGTCTAAACTACCTTTGGATTTTGACGTGAGTACCATAGTGGAAACATCATTTCCTCCAATCTCATCCACCATTCCCATCTCATCTACACCCCCATCCCAAAGCATCGCGTAAAACATTCCCCAAGTCACAAAATCTATTGCTCCAACCCAACCCAATGTTAATAAGAGAAATACACTTCTCCAGGCTCTTCAAGCACATCCCCTTGTTAATAATCAAATCTTGGACGCAAATAACACCTTGGAACAAAACACACTGGAAAACCCACTACAAAAGAATGTTCCTCTCACCTTCCATCACGATCCATCATCATCATACTTTTGTGCACTGCCTTAAACTCATCTCCTCACAAATTCATAAGAGGAAGGGGATATGTTCACATTAGGGGACATTTTTGACACCATGAAATTTCCACAAGAACTTGCACCCCTCACATTTCCACCTCTTCCACCATTACCATCATCATCTACACCACTCCTCAGTTTAGGGCTTCCCCCTCTACCAAATAAAAATCAAACCACCATCCCAAATATTAACCAAAACATTTTACCAAATGATCAAAATTTGTCGTTAATATCACAACAACAGAAAAAAATACACAAACAATTGAAACATCATCAAACACCCCCTTAACGTCACAAAACATGATCTCTCGAGGACAAACCACAACACCATTCATCACGCAAAACACCAATACCACACTCACGAATACCATTCCAAATCCACCTCCATCCCCATCACCACCAACTTCCACTACAACAAGCCAATACGATGTGGCATTGCAAGCTATTTTTCAAAGAGGATACCAACAAGTTCAAAAACAAAAAATCCAAACAACTAGCTACTCAGTAAGCTGCTCAAGCTGCGCAAGCCACCCAAATAGCACAAGCCACATTACAAGTACAACAAGCCCAAGAATTATTACAACAACAACAAAAAACCACCCAAGCCAAGCATTGCAAGCATTGCAAGCACAAAAGGCTGCGCAAACCTTACTACAACAACAAGTAGCACAAGCAAAAGCCACACAAGTGCAAGCTCAATATCAGGCACAACAAGCTCAATATCAAGCACAACTTCATACACAAAGACAAGTAGCGCAATTGCAAGCATATCAACAAGCATTAAAGCAATATCAGGAACAACAAGAAGCAACACAATTGGTAGCCCAAGAACAGGTGTTGTTGGAACAACAACAAGCACAACAACAAGATCAATAACAAGCATTGTTCATACAAAAGTAGGTGGAAGCCTACCTCGCTTAGCGCAACATACAAATACCATCAAACAACACGCCGACCAACCCACCCATCCAACCCATGATTCAAACATCCCAAAACACTTTCATCCCATCCCCTTGATCCACAAAATGATGTGATCATAGCACAAATCAAGTTGCTTTCGCAACAAGTGTTCGATATGCAATCTGGGTGAACAACGAAAACACCAAGCAACTTGTGTCCCTATCCATTTGATAGGATCCTAGAGATGAAACCATTCCCTAAGGGATTTGAAATCCCCAAATTTGACAAATATCGAGGGATGGCAAACCCTGAAGATCACATTAGGGAATTCCAAGTTCATTGCATGGAGGTCGCATATGACGACACTTATCTAATGCGACTATTTCCTAGGAGCTTGGCAAGCCCCGCTATAGAATGGTTCTCTCGTTTACCTTAAGGTATTAGAACATTCCAAGAAATCAGAGATGCATTCATTAAAAATTATGCATGCGACATTGCAATGGATGTTAGCCTCAAAGAACTCTACTTTCTAAAACAAGGAAAGGGTGAGTCATTCGCCTCATTCCTATAACGATGGTGATCCAAGGCCAATCGAAGCAAGTGGACCATTCTAGAAAGAACAACAATTTTGCACCATCATAGCCAACCTTGAAGGAGGCTTAGCATTTCATCTCAAGGTTCAAGGTATCACCACATATGATCAATTAATCCCCAAAGTACTTAGCATCGAAAGAGCCCTTGTGACTCAACCCACTAAATCAACATCATATCATGAATAGAAAAATAACTGCCCACCATCAAATTACAATGATAAACCTCGCATGTGGGAAAGGAACAAAAACATCACTAATGATGGCATCATTGATGCCAAGGTGGTCATTAGTGGTCCATGCCAAAATACACCCACACCACAAACTCAAACACAACACCAAAAAAATCATCACACGACATGCCACCCAAACAACAATCCAACCATCAATAATCTCAATGATCAAAGAGGTTCGTGACCTGAACGCAAAAATTATCCAAAATGGAAATACACTACTTTGGGGGAACTACTTGAGGACATCATGAAAAATTTGATAGACGAAAAACTCATCCAACCTCCTACATTTGAGAATTGCCAAGAACCCGATGTAAAACTTCCTTGGTATAATGAGAATCAACTTTGTGAGTTCCATAAAATAAAAGGTTACACCACAAATAGTTGTATGAGACTCAAAAACATTGTCCAAGATCTCATCGATCAAAAAATCATAAATGTGGAACAACCTACGGGAAATTAGGACCTTAAGATATACACGAATCCGATGCTGAATCATGGAAATAAAGGGAATAAAAATGATAAAGGGAAGGGCAGTGTAAATCATATTTATGAACCAGTCATTTCCTCCCTAAATGAAGACTGCATGGTCATCACCATCAAGGGTTCCCATGCCAAAGATTGTGGAGTCACCACAAGAGGTGACAAAGTCACCATCGCAAGATCATCCCAACAACATAAAGTCCCTTCATCTAGATCTGTTCCACATGGTTACAATGTTGTAGACCAACTTAAAAGAACACCAACACACATCTCCATCATGGAGTTGTTAAAAATGTCATCAACACATAAAAAGATCCTTGAGGAAGCATTAGCCTCATCAACTGTCCCTTCAAATCTCAATGCGGAACAATTCCAAGCTATGGTCAGAAATATCATAACACCTAATCTCAATACATTCTCTAACCAAGATTTTCCCGCCCAACCATCTCATAATCGTGCACTTCACTTGGAAGCCATTGTAAATAAAATGAAAATCAAAAGGGTCCTGGTTGATGGAGGTGCAGGTTTGAATATCTGTTCTCTTGGCCTCATCAAGCAGTTGAAAATATTAGAAGATTCCATTGACAAAAGGAAAGGAATCACGATAAGAGCATATGATGATCAAGAAAGAGTGTCTCAAGGCATGATTAAACTCCCTATTCAAGTAGGGCCAGCTCTCATGGAAACCACTTGTTAGGTCTAAGTTGAATGTCACAATCATCTAATATTAGCTTAATTAATCTAATCCTTGATTAAATTCTAATCACCCATCAAATCCTCTAGATATCTCCACTTGCACAAATAAATCAATTTATTGATTTATTAAATCCAACATTTTCCATCAACATGGCATTTATGGGGAATATTCCCTCAAGTTTGAAAAATATGACAAGTTGATTTGTCCCTCCAACATTGCATTTTTTTATCATTTTCTTGTCCCCCACTCATCTTGCCTCTCAAATTCAAATTTGAAACTCCCTCTCATGGGGCACATTTCCCAAATATTGCACAACCCATGTAGCCTATCACCACTTGACAAATGGACTCTTCTCATTGGTGGATCTTTAGTCCCACATTTCACCCATTTGGCCAATACCTCATTAAAAAAATCTATAAATGAAGACCTTAATCCTCATCAATCCATCCACATTTTTACATGCAAAGTCACTCTATTAGCTTGAGGATTGATTTTGGCTCTTTATCTCCATTGCATCTTATCATTTTAGCTTTGATCAAGGATTTGGAAAGGTTCAATTACACATTTGACACCAATCCACTATGGAATAGGTAACTTGGTTAATTTTTTTCATGATGCTTTTAGTATTTGCTTATCATTTGTTGCATTTTGAAGCATTTGCAAGGTATTTCATAGGAGCACTCTTGAGGAATTTGTAGGTACTAACCATTGCATGAAGTTTAGTGTTTATAGATTTTAATGGATGCTTCAATTCTATTGTGATGTGTGCATAAAGAAAAAGTCAACTCTGGTATGAATGAAACATATCAGTAATCCCAAAAGCTACATTCAAGTGCATGTATCTTAGGAAAGTAACTTCTACAAGTAGGATACTGATGGCACATTATGACAAAAGAATCTACATCGACACCACTAGATGGTTTGACATGAGCTTAAAATATTTCAGAAACATAAATAACAAATAAAAAAAATATGAAAATCCAAAAAAAATATGAAAAAGAATTGAAAACAGTAAAGATAAAAATCACCCTCTCGTGAAAACCACTACAGTAGCGCTTTGGGAAATACCATGACAAAAACCTGGAAAACAGGAATCATGTGCAGAATCAAGCATCTATGTGTGCCCCTTCAGGTGAAAGCATCTCATCTCATCCATAATAAATCCAACATTCCATTCATCCATGAACCATTTACCCAATACATTTTCATCCATTTGCATCCATAGTCTGAGTCATCTTGATCTTGATAAATTTTGGTGCACACTTTACACTTGCTTATGGTAAACATCTTGACATGGGATGTTTCCATTGATCCTATCTTATCTAACATTATCTGAGCCATGAAGCATTATCCAAATAAGAATTCTTTATCTGAACACCTTACCTTATTGCAATATAATCCTTGGCATCCTTTGCATGCTTTCCATATCCATCCATCCATACACCTATTTGAGTATCCATCTATGGCATTCTATACACACCTAGACATTGGGGGCAAGTATTTACATCTTGCTTTGTGAATAAATCTTGATCTATATCCTCAAACTTATGTGGTGATCCAAACATTGGAAAACGTCAAATAAAATTGGTCCACCACTTGTGAGCAAAAAATCCAAATCACTAGCCCATGGCATATTTTGACAAGAGGATGTTCCTTATTAGGTTTCATCTTTCATCGAACATCAATCCGAACAATCACTATTAGTCACATCTAAGTTGCATTTCAAACATGTCATCAAATCATTCAAACAACTTTTGTTTCAAACCAAGCTTCAAAATCATGATCAATCAAATCCAATCAAAAAATCATCATCTCAGCATATCATTGTGTTGCTTAACACTATCCTTGCATTGTTGTGCATCCTCAACAATATTGTGCTCATCAATCCTGATCATTTGAATCCTTCCATTGTTGTGTATCCTCAACAGTGTTATCATCATCAATCTCGCATAATGTTGGGATATCCATCTTAGTCCTCATGTTGCTTAACACTATCTTTCCATTGTTGTGCATCCTCAACAATGTTATTGCCATCAATCTTGATTAATCAAATCCTTGCATTGTTGTGTATCCTCAACAATGTTATCATCATCATCAATCCATTGATTTGATCAGTCAACATTAGCTTGGTCTTCAACACAAACCCAAACAATGAATTGATATCCTCACACACATCCTTATCCAAACAGTCAAAATTGTGCAAAAAGTCCAAAAACATCCAAAACATATCAGAAACATAAAAACATTCAAAAAAACATCAAAATCCAAAAACATTCAAAAAATGAAAAATCCAAAAACATTCATAAAAATCTTAGAAAACCCCAAAACATTCAAAAAATCAAAAATCAAAACATTTGTAAAATCTTGAAAATACCAAAAACAACCTCAAAACATTCCTAAAATGTCAAAAATATCCAAATATTTGAAAAAATCCATCCCTCTCATCTTGCTTTCAATTGAAATAATCAATCATCCATAACAAACCGATCATCACGTTCATCCTTTGGCAAAACAAACAGAAACAACCACAAAAATTAGCAAAAGCAAGCTTCAATTATAAAATCAAAATCAAAGCAACAAACCGTTAAACACAAAATCAGACTCTTGATCATTTTCAAACATGCCAATCAACCTTATATCAACAACTTATCAATCAACTTATCAACCATCATCATCCTATACAATGCATGTTCTAGGATATATCGTTTCGACATGGGCATCATTTTGGATATCACTTGGATTCATATCCTATCAAAACACATCCCTTTTTCTAAAGGTATGAAGAACATTTGCTTGTTTGTGTACTTGATGTTTTCATTTGATTTATCTTATTGTGCGCACTCGAAGGACCTCTTGATGATATCCGAACGAAGGATTTAGAGAGATAGGAATGGGGCAATGATCATTATCCTTTTATCTGCTTGCTTGTTGGAAGTTCTTGTAAAATAACTTGGTGAATACTTGCTTTGTTAGGTACATCCTAGCAAGGTTTCTGTATGTCAAGTGTGAATAAGAATACTCCTATCTATTTGTTGAGTTAAATTCCATTGCACCAGGTACAACGCCATCTTGGTTCTTTATACCTTGATGCATTGTATCTATGTGTATTATCAAACATAAGGTAAGTAGCCCTTTTAAAATCCCAATCCTTGATAAGCAAATCATCCATTTATCATTATCATCTATCATCATCATCATCTCTAATAAAGCCTCATCAGATCATGGACTTGTTGGATCCTCTTGTCATCATCTCATTTATGTGCTAACATAACATCGCCAATGCATCATGTATCCATCCTGCATCCACAAACCATCATCATTTTTCACATCATCTCACATACATTTTCATCATAATAATATAGATATGTTAGTCTAAGCATCTGTATAAATCATCCATTGCATAATCATAGCATATCACATCATTTATCTCATCCATCTCACACTGTATCATCATTTAAGTTGTTTAGGATAGTATAGATTGGTTAATTAATGATATTAAGTTTCCACAATCCATAATGTTCTTTGCAATGGTTTCTGGTTTTGATTGTGTGACAATTTTTGCATCAACGTTTCGGATCACACTCCATGATCCATCATCAAGATGAGAGCAATGCTAAAGGGGAGGATAGATTGGTTATTCTAAGCATCTTAAAACCATCTCATTTGCATCATCATCATAACCATCCATTTTGAACCTTTTTATCACAAGATTGATCCTTAAATCAAATTTTGTTGCTCCATCTCTCAAGGGGGCAATGTACTAGTGTACTTCTTTCCACTAGGGCATCCAAAAGAATAGAAAATTTTTCAATTTTGATCGCAGCAAGTTTATTCTTTGAACCAACGCAGCAAGTACATTGCTGCAAAGAGGGGAAAAATGTAAACACACAAAATTTACATCATGCATCATAGTCGCTCATCAATTAAATAAATCAAGTTTATTTAATCAATCTCCTAAATTCATCAATTTAAATTAAATAAATCAACTTGATCCTAGCATCACCCTCCTTGATTAAATAAATATAACATTTATTTAATTAAGATTGAAATAACCTTCTATCCCTTTTTTATTTAAATAAATAAAAGAAATCAAGTCAAATGGGTCAATGCATCTAATCACCATCTTAACTAAGCTAATCCTGATTAATCTAATCTAACCATCTATCACATCCTCTAGCTTTTCCAACTTGCAACCATAAATCATTTTAATTCATTTATAAAATCAACATTTTCCATCAACATGGCATCTTTGAGGAATATTCCCTCAAATTTGAATTCAAAAAAAAGTGGACATGTACATTGAACACATCAATTAATAAGATCTTACATGTCCATTGCATAAATCAAACTCAACATTTACTTCTCAAATTCAAATTTGAAATCTCCCTCTCTTTGAAAAATTGACCAAAATGTGCTCATCCTCCAATGTATCACAAGTTGACAAGTGGTCTATTCTCATTTTTTGGTTTTTAATCCCACATCCTCCATTTTTGGCATCCTTCTATCATTCTATTCTATAAATAAAGCACTTCTCTATTGTATCAACCCTCCACAACTTGATCCACAAATCCTATGCAAAGTCACTCTCTTCATTCGAGAACTATTTTTGCCCATCTTACTCCATCTTCAAAGCATTTTATTATTTATCTTATCTTAGCAAAGGATTTGGAAAGGGCTATTTTCCACAGTAGCACCAATCCACTATGGGATAAGATTCATTTCATGTTTTATATGCCTTAATTTTTCTTGTAATTTGTTTGGATTTTGAAACTGTAGACATGCAAAATTAGCATTATGCATTCGATCAAATTCACACTCGTCCATTCATTAGGGTAAATCAATTTCAAAACTCCTAAGGTCATTCACTTAAATTGGATAAATTAACTTTATTTAATTTAAGCTTGTCAATCCCTCTTTGATTAAATAAACCAATCATTTATTTAATTAAATCTCAAATAATCATTCATCTCCCTTTGATTTGATTTAAATCCCTAAATCATGTCAAATTGGTCAAATCATCCTAATCATCATTAAACTAATCTAACCATGATTAAATGCTAATCCTAACCACTTGCATCCTCTAGATAATCCCACTTGCACAAATAAATCAATTTATTGATTTATTAAAATCCTTATTTTCTTTCAACATGGCATTTATGGGGAATATTCCCTCAAGTTTGAATTCAAAATCAAGTGGACATGTACATCCAGCAAAGCAATTAATGTCTCTTACATGTCCCTTGCACAAGTCAAACTAAGCATTAACTCTCAAATTCAAATTTGAAATTTCCCCCTCTTGGGCACATTTCCCAAATCTTGCACATCCCTCAACCACTCACATAATGACAAGTGTCCTCTTCTCATTGGCCTATTTTTAGTCCCACATTGCTCCCTCTTGAGCACTCTCAGCATTTGAGAATCTACAAATAGAGATCATCTCCATTGATCAAATCCTCCACAACACCACAATCTTTGTATCTCATCGACAATATCATGCATGGTCACTCTCTTCAATGGAGAACTGATTTTTCCCATTCATCATCTTGATCATCAACATATCATTTTCATAACATGGAGCTTATGCAAGGATTGAGAAAGGGCTTCTTTCCACATCAAAGAAGCACCAATCCAGTATGAGATAAATATACTTCATGTTTTCATATGCTTTTGCTTGGTTTTGTTGCTTATTTCATTTACATTTGGAAGTATTGATGTATCATTTCTTAGGGATGTTCCTATTTTTTTTTGTTTTAAATGGAAATACTAAGGTGTGTATTTGAGAAAATGCAAAATTTGACATCTACAAATTGGCGCTAGAAGGAGGGCATCATGCTTCGTGTGGTAGAACTATGATCATGAGCATGTTACAATTTGGTTTTTTAAAATGGCTCTCTATTTTGATTCCTTTTCTATGTTGAATAGATAAAATCATGAGTAAATTATAATTAATGTGCCTTCTTTGATTTGTAATTTTCTAAAAATTGGGTTATTTAGCCATTCTAGGGATCAATTGTTCAATAACTAACAATATGGTAGATTGTTTTCAAATTAGAGATTCGGGGAAGATTGAAACTAGTAATGCCATAACTACGTTTATTGTTATTCCCTACTTGCTGCACTTTGATAACGTCTCTTACTACAATCTATAATGTACCAAGTTATACATCTTGGTTAAAATATGGTGCAGTTTCCTCATGAAGACTTTAAAATAGTGATTTGCAAAACGTTATGGCATATCTCTATTATCTCTAGTGGTTGATATCTCTATTCGATGATCATATAATTGTTGATATAATCTATGCTGGTAAAATCATTATATTTTATCATTGAAATTTAATGCATTAATTTGTTCACTGCTTGACCTCTTTTTTGTGCCAATGTACTTTCTTAGAGATACATGCAATCTTTTCTACATTAAGGCGTTGCAGGAAATAGTAAACTAGATAGTGATAGCAACTATGTGATTTTATTCATGCATAGATCGATCACTAGAAAAAAAAATTGTAATTAGATTTCACGTAGCCTCTTCTAAAGCTTTTTTGAAATCGGCCTTAAGCCTCTCAAATGCATCTAATTCATAAAATCTTACACCTTTTCCTTTTGTGCAGGCTGGGAGGATGCTCACAAACATGTTGTAATTATTACATTCTTGTTGGGACTGTGGAATTCGGCTTTACACCTGTCATATATGATTACATTTAGTTTGAAATCTTTTTTCCTAAATGATATTGAGATGCGAATTTAGACCTGACAAATGCATTTGCTTAAAAAACTTCTTACACCTTTTTCAAAGAAGCCTCTTCTACGCAAATCCTGCAACCTATATATGTTGTGCTAACATCTCTTTTAGACATTCTGTCCAATAGTCAAAGACAGAAGCATACCATCAATTCTTAGCACAAACCTCTATGCATTTGTATCTAAGAGTAGATGCAAAGAAATTAGGTCATTAGAATTGTTAGATTTTGTGCTCAAGCCATATCTAATGTCATCTTTCACAAGAGTACGTTAGTTGTAGGATCAATTATGTTGGTTGGAGGTGTCAGTGGATTTGAGAGGGAAGCTGAACATGGTACATTGCTTTTATGTTTCCATTTTGGAACAGAGGAGGTTGGTAAGAGGTTATGTTGTCTGGTTTTACACCTAACAAATGCATTTGCTTGAAAGTGTCTAATAGTCCCATGCCTCCCACCCATGCATTATGTCTATAGTTTGTAGAATTTGTCCTTTTTTTTACTTGTGTATCTTCCAAAGTCATTTCCAACTATAGTCTGCGCACCCTCTGCAGTGATTTTACTTTGAATTTTCATTTATTTTTCAAGTGGCCTTATTTTGAATGAAATGGCAATGGCGGTTATGGCAAGAGGAGAGAAAGGAAACATTAGAAGGGTAAAGAGGCAAAAAGATGCTACATAAAGGGAAGCTACTGACAAAGGTTGAAAATTGGCTTTAGACTTGCTAATTACATTTAAAATTTATTTGTTTGCAGGAATTTTTAGGTGAGGGGATCAAACTCGTTTGGCTTTACACCTGACAGTGGCATTTGCTTTAAAGATTCAAAAGCTTTTCTATATGGCAATTGCATTTAGCAATAAATGGCTTTAATGACTGATTTTGGTAATTGATCGAGTTGAGAGGCTATCCCAGAATGGTATGCATTTATTAATCAGAGCATGGGATACACATTACGACAACACTTGTTTTCCTTGCATCACAAGGCACTGCTTTCTTCTTTTCTAGATATTTGA